>CAIGRP010025305.1:0-39893 GCA_903798385.1 Fraxinus cuspidata | reverse complement strand
TTGAAAAATTGAAAACAGAAAACGGTTTGAAAATGACAAAGAGAACGGCCCTTAACTTCTAACCAAACTAGACAACGATTTAATTACTTTAATCGTCTATTTTATTCTTAGTATTTCTAAACGTAGAAATATAATAGATATAGCATTTTGCGAACAATCATGTAAATTCTAGTTTAAAATATCGTTTACAGAATTTACACATGACGAGATCTCACGTCATCTTCCATAACAAACACAATTAATCCATCTGCCACATGATCACCTGTAGACCAAGTTGTACACATTTTCTGCACAAAATGGCCTTATCCATTTGCCAATCTTATTTCATCTAAAGTGTTGGAATTATTCCATTGACTGAAGAACAGATGGATCTGATGTGATGTGATACAGTTAATCAATAATAAAACAAGAAGCTTTCAAAATGGCAACTTGCCAAGTCTAAAAAGTAATTAGGTTGTCTAATATCCAGCGAAGCCTGGCTGGCGTGCTTTAGATTAAACAGCAATCCTTATTTTAATGGCTAAGCAAAATTGAAAATTATAATTCTCTGATCGACAATTGGCGACAGAATTCATTATGAACAGAGATAGGAGTAGACTATAATTTATTTATTTTTTAATTGCGTTAATATATATGTAAAGGACAGTGAATTTTTACATGCAAAAGGATAATTGGGCTTGAATTGCCTTGCCCACCTATCTTCACCCTTGCAACCCAACCGTTGTTTGAGTCCAATGTTTTAAAAAAAATGAGTTCTGTAGTAGTAATTTTTGAAAGAATATGTGATTAAAAAATAAGGAAATATTTTGAGTTTACGTGTAAATTATGTTTATATCAATAAATATATGATTGAAAATGAATTTGATAACAAAAATGAATTTTTGAATAATGGGGCTGAAGCAGGGACAATATAGTATGATATCATAATATGTCAATTGATGGGAATTAAAGTTGTTTAGGTCCAAATGCGGAATTAAAATAATTAAAGGCAACAAGTCATTTATTAATTGGTTTTTAGATGATTAAGTTTAATTAATTCATTTAAGCCTACATGTCAATCAAGCAATTTAAACAATCAAATCAAAAGCAATAAAAACATAGTAAAGAATACTTAGATATGATCACAGAAAAATTCCTAAATAAAAAACTTCCGGGCAAACTTGCCGATAAAATCTATTATAAAAGTTAACTTACAATTAGTCCAGATATTGCTAAATTTTAGTTGAGTCTGGGCACCTAATTTGTAATCGCCGAGGAACTTCTTTGGTTGTACACATCTGCACTTATCACGGCCCTGATCTACTTTTCTACTTGCATAGATCAACAAGAACAAATCTCATTCTCAAACGCTAGAACTCCAAGTGCATTTTCCCAAAACTTCATAACTTTGAGGGCTAATTGGTGAAGATATGTTTTGTTTTGATGTTCGAATAAAATCTTTATGTGTTTTGATCTACAAGTTGAGGCGTGAGATATTGGAATAAGTATTTGGCTTTCAAAAAACAAATACTCGACTTACAACAAGGCTTTGCTAATAATGAAACAATGTCTGGAATCACTTATACGAGACTATGAAACTTGGGTTGAATCAATAAATCAAGAACGAGTGTTTGATCTTCAATAATGAGATTTTTAAGATAATATAATATTCAACACACCTTAAAACGTTCATGGGACTATTTTTTTATAATGGATGTGTTTGGTAGTCTATTTTAGTTATGAGAATGAAATTTTGTTTATAGGTATTTTTCTTTTTTAAATCATGTTTATGTAGCTCAGGTCTGACTTCCATTATAATAGAATTCTTTAATTTTCATACTCGTTTTAATTACACATTCACACAATAAAATATTTTGTACATAAACACGAATTTTTTTCTACTTTTTAATTATACATTCTCCAAAAATCATTATCATAAAACCATTTTTTTGTGAAAAAATGGCTCAAACAAGGGCAACTTGAATGGAAAACAAGTCAACACACTCATAAGGAAACTCATCTCGAAACGTACGAGTTGCCTAAAACCTCCTTTGTGATCTTGCTTGCTTTTAGATACAAAAGGCTAGCCACTTTACCCTATCTTCCTAACTTAAGGCTTCTTTTTCTTCGATGCTCGTTATTTTTAAAGTGAATAAAATGTTTGAAGCTTGAAACATTTTTTTTATATAAAATACAACAAGATTAGTTGAATGTCATAAAATTATATAAATCATTTTATTATTTATCTTAGCCCCTATTTGGACGGTATTATTCCTCAATTTGTAGAAAAAATGTATTGTTGAAGGGCCCCACCTGGCCCCTTTTGTTGACTTGCATCTCACACTTTCTGAAAAATTGGAGCTCAAACGATACAATTTATTATTTTCATTCTTGAAATAATGTTGTCCAAACAGGGGCTTAATTTTTATTTAAGTTTTTCAAACAATTAAGTATTGCACACATTCAAAGCACGACAAATTAACTTTTTTTCCTTCTTGAAAATTTATTTGACACGACTATAATGATATATTTAGTACTATGAATTAAATATCATCGAATAAAAGTTCAGGTGCCATTTGCACCTCCGGCGAAGGTTAGGGACCCAATTGCATTTTAATTTTTTCCTAACTAAAATTGAAGCCTTAAGGCATGATGGCCCTTTTCATATATAGGATCAATTGCACACCAAATACATAGGTCAGGGATGTTCATGCTATGAAACAAATATTAGGGACCATTTCCTTACTAAATGAAAAGGTTAAGGACCACTAATTTTCATATACAAGCTAAAACTCAGAAAACGCATCCTTCTCCACACAATTTTAGAAAAATCGCACGGGGGATGTGTTCAGTGCATATTTTTTTTCTCCGGAATTGGGAGTAGGAAGTTCCCGCCTACTGTCAGATTTTTGAAAATTCTGACGCCTGAAAGACAGTGCAGTAACGTTACACATTCAACTTTCCGATTACTTATCATAATATCATGGGTTCCCGAACAGGTAGATAGAGAAAATTACGCATATACATATGCATGAATTCATATGTCGGCATATAATCTATTTTATGATGTAATAGTTAAATGATGAATTTGAGTTGGAAATGCAGTTGATCTCTGGTCAGAAATTGTAGCGGCTGAAGTGGAAAAGGAAATTCAGCAATCGGAGCCAGAAATTGTGGTGCTTTATCGGCGCCAAAAAGCAAATGCTAACGATCAAAAAGATGCAGCAAGGTTTCTTCTTTTTCGGGTTTTTGCCGTTTAAAACTTGTAACTGTCATTATTTTGTTCATTTTTCAAATTCTATAAGTTAATTTGTTTGATTGGTTAATTAATTCCAGGAGGCAATCAAACTCAAATAGTGGGGATGAAAATCGGCTGAGCCTAGCGCCGGTTAAGCGAATCAGTTGGAATCGTTCCCTTTCCACTAGGTTTTGTGCCCTAATTTTACTTATTTTCTTGAATTACAACTATTATTTTCCCACATTTGAGTTCTATTTGTAGATTAAAGCTGAATTCCTAATCTTTATCTTTCAGAGCTGGTGGGGGGCGGGAGGCGGGGAGGGGTACGAGTTCTTTACGTTTATCACATCAAATCAAAAATAATAACATACTACAAGCACACCAAACATGCTTTTTAATATTTGTTTTTGCTTTTACATGTATTTTTGCAGTTTGTTAGTGCTAATAAGCATTCGGCTTTTAATTACTTAGAATCTTAGATGTGTTAAGAGTAAGATCTTATATAGCCCCTGTTTGAAATAATTAAAGAGTTTTTTTTTGGGGGGAAATTAGTTTTCAAATAGCGATTTTTCTGGAGAATGTGTGGTTAAAAAGTGGAAAAAAATTTGGGTTTATGTGCAAAATATTACTTGTTATGGTTAAAATGAGTTTCAAAATAAAAGAGTTTTGTTATAATGGTCGTCAAACAGGGGCATAATAAAGGCTGCAAATCTTCAGAGCAGTCTTGTTTTGCTTGTGCGAAGGTGAACTTTGCGTGTTTATTTTGTTGGGATGAAGTCTATCTAAAGTAGCTGAGGACTGAAATTCAAGTTGTTAAATTGTATGCGAGCCCATACTGATTACAGTGATATCGTTTGCATTATATGAGGATTCTGTTGCTATTTGAAAATTAGAATTCAAGATCTGAATTTGTGCAGAACTGTATTGGCTGGCATACTTTCCAGTTATTTAAGTTATTTGGAATCTAGAGGAAACAGAATAATGAAGCCAATGTGCATGTTTCTGTTGGCTCTATGGTTGTGCATATTATTTGGTCATTTTTGTTATTGTGATCTAATTCTATTATTGGGTTTCATTATTTAGCTCAGTACTATATCTTGCTCTTAAAATTATGTGGAATAATAAATTATCTTACTCCTTCAACTGACAGAGGGAGAACAAGCATTGCTGCCACTGCTTGTGCAGATTATCAGCCACAACGAAGGATCCCTCGAAGAAAAGCTAAACCACCTCTTCCTAGAGTATGATCAGCTGTTCTTGTTATCTTTCTTTTATGTCTGCATTTAGGTTTCTAACTTTCTTTTCTGTATTCATATTTCTATTGAGTTGCATTATTGAGATGATTTTTCTTTATCCAAAAGCATGAAAAAATTTACTTTTTGAATCCCACGGTTCACTGGTGAATAAACAAAATCAAGAGGCCAGAGTTTCTTTTATAAGCAATGGTATATACTTTAGAGGAATATCACATATTTTTGTTGATGATGCCCTATCTACATCAAATCGTGTGGTTATTACAGGGAAAAGCCTTACAACCTCCAAACTTTGATAAAGAAAGGGCATATTTTCAAGAGGTTGATTCCTTTGAATTGCTTGAAGAGAGTCCCTCACCCAAGAAATCCGGTACATGGACTATGGGTGTCCAAGTTGATAATGTTGTCATACCACATTTATCCTCAGTATTAAGGAAATGGCTGGTTTATAAGAAGCTAAATCGAAGTTATGGATTTCCTGGCTCACTTTCTAAGATATTAGAAACGCCTGAAGTATCTAAGGATCCGGTTTGTCTTGATGGTTTTTCGAGTTCAATATTGAAGACCTCAGGAAAAGAATCTCTGCAAATCCATTCAAGATCAAATTCTATTCAGACTAGATTTGATTCAAGCTCTACCGTTGGAGATGCCACTAGAATGCCTATTAAGGAGGAATGTGAAGATATTGAAGTTGCAGTTACTAAACTCTCTCTGACTTCAAGGCCTTCTTCATTGGATGGTTACCGCTGGGATTCTTTCTCAGCTCTTTTGACAGCTTGTGGGCAGTGTGCTCCTTCAAAATTGACTGACATCTTATCGAGTTACTGGTCTGTTTCACTTCCATCTTAAAAGTATCTTGGTTAAATTGTCATTTCTTCAGTTAGAATTGCTCTATCATATCTCTTGTTGATCTGATGCTCCACCAGGATTACTTCATGGATTGCAGTTGACTCAAAGGCTAATTTAGCTGCTTCTCTTCTGTTGTTTTAATGATGCATCAAACTACCCCCTTTTTATGTATTGTTTAATGCTCTTTAACAGTAGAGTCCTTGACTCTTGATTTTCTCCTGTTATTTATGGCTCTGATTCATGATGAGTCTGCATAAGTCTATACTCTGTTAATGACTTAACACTTGGGTTCTTTGTCTCTTGATTTTTATTTTGAAGCTGAGATGCAGAGAGAATGAGAATTTCTTATATAAACTTTATAGTTTTTGGCCTAGATCCGCTTTACTAGCCACAATAGCAGAAATTCTCAGACAAATTTGAGCTGGGTTTTTTTTTTTTTCATTTTCTCTTTGAGGATAAACAGCCTAACAATCTTGAAAATTCTGTCTCACCTTTACAATTCCAGCTTTCAAAGTGAACCTTACTACCGATTTATCTTGCCTATTGTGATACTAGTTTCGTAAGTTAATGAAGTTTAGAGTTCTTCGCTGCATGACGTCCAGTCTTTTAGTACCAGCTCTATATGGATGCCAGCACACATTTGGTTCTTGATAAAAAAATATGAAATTGAAATTGAAAAGAGGGGCAGAATTTCCTTATTGCGGAATGCAAAGTCTTCTAACTAGGTCAGCATTATTAATCAATGAAGTAAATCATACACAAGGGGAGTCGAAATAATTTTTTGTGGTTTCTACAGTCCATTCTCCCTCTCATCCTTGAAAATTGACTCAGTATTCAGGATCCTACCTGTTAAAAGTTATAGCCATCTGTGTTTCATTGTTGCGTACATTATCTTTTGTTGCTAACTATAATACTAGTTATCAGAAGGATTCCATAAAATTATAATTTTAACCTTGTTTCCAAGAGATCAATTGATGGGGACCTGGCCTCCTAAAATCTGATTGGAAGCACGTTGTTTGAAACAGTGACCGAGAAAGTATCATCAAGGTTGGTGAAGGAACATATGGAGAAGCTTTCAAGGTTGGTGGAAATGTTTGTAAAATTGTCCCATTTGATGGAGATATACGAGTAAATGGAGAAGTGCAGAAGGTATACAGTCTAGTAACATTATATTCATTTTTTTTTGCCAAGTGAAATAAGTTAGGTAAAAAATGTGAAAGAAAGCTGAATTGCTATTGGACCCCTCACGTTCTTTATAACTTACTCTCATCATGACTTGGCCAAATTTAAGCTTAGTCACTTGTCAGACTTCACAACCGGTTTGACCATTGTTTTAGCTGCACCATTTGGCTAATATTGAGATTTCTGGTAATCAGTCGGCACTTTGCTGGCATCCGTTATCAAGATTTCAGGCAACATGATTTTATTGATATTATTGTAGCATCAGCATTTGATGCTGATCCCAACCAATTGTTTCATCAAGCATATATCTGGATATCAGTAGGACTTAGGACCCTGGCCAAGTAATGAAGATACATATTTTAGTGTTTAGTACAGATCCTTGGAATTGCTGAATTGCAAAATATATAACATTGTTTTCCTTCGTTTTCTAGAGGGATGGCCTGTTTTAGTTTTTGATCCATGTGTCTTGATATGCATCAGAAATCAGAAGAACTGCTTGAGGAAGTTATCCTTTCTTGCACTCTTAATCGCCTAAGAGGTCATGAGAGTAGTGTGGTCAATGCCTGCACTACCTTTATACAAACAATAGAGTAAGTGCTTTGCGCATCTCTCTAATGTTTTATAAGCAAATGTTAATGTTATGATTTTAGCAATTACTTTGGAAATTCCATTATGGTAGCCTTTTTCATGCTTTGGTATAGGAAGAATGGGAAGAGGCAAATTGGGTACTTTTTTAATAAGCCTGATTTAGGCTTACAGATTATGTTCCATTTAGTGTTACGATGTTATTTAGTAGTTAGTACACAGTTTTCAATAGAGCAGAATTATACTTGCAGGAAGAACTACGTAGAAGTATATATACACACACTCTTGACATTTACTGAATAGTACGAGTTAATATCGTTTACTAGTCCACACTAAATATATAGCTCATAGTTTGCAAAAAGGATGAAACATATTTATTTCGTAAATATTTTCACAGACCTTTCTCAAAAGCCAAAGCTTATTTCTGTTATAATGGTTGAAACTTCTAAGTCAAATAAAATAAGCCCAGTCGTTAAAAATGAATTTTTTGATAGGTTAGTAATGTACAGATCTGCAGTTCCACAGTAAAAGCTACTAATGACCATTGCCGAGTAAGATGTAACAACTGAATTTCAAGCTCCAGAAATATAGGCAACCTATGTCAAGTTCACGTGATTTGTTTTTGTAAATACTTCAATTTATTGCTATAAGCATGACTTTGGGTGGCAAAGCAATACATGAACCAGTTGATGCCAGCTAAATTGATTTATGAGATTTTTTAATTGATTCTCCTCTTATGAGATTTTTTTATTGACATTAACTTGCCATTTCTCATTTCTTCTTTCATAGTTTGAGGGTGTGCCAAGGTCATTATGATGCTGCTTTGATAAGTGCATGGGAAAACTGGGATGGGGAGCATGGCTCAGAAAATGATCATCCTAAAGAATTTCCAGAAAATCAGGTTACGCAAAATGCCGACTTTAGGCTTGCATTAATCTCTTAGATAACTGAGGTTACCTTTAGCAGCCTACTCAAGTTAAAATTTAGGCTCATAAGTTTTTGCTAACATGTGACGATTTCCTTGGTTTTTTCACCAATTTAAGCTGATAAAATTTTGTTCAGTGCTATGTTGTTTTTGTTCAAGAACATGGTGGTCAGGATCTTGAGAGCTTTGTTCTTTTGAACTTCGATGAAGCTCGGAGTTTATTGGTTCAGGTAGTAATAAATCCTTATGTAACTAATAGAGGTTTCGTTCCATTTGTCTTTTACCTGTTTTATTTCAGTTTGTCACTATATGTTGCAGGTCACTTTTGCGTTGGCTGTAGCTGAGGCTGCATATGAATTTGAACACCGAGACTTGCACTGGTTTAGTTTTCATACTACTAATCCGTTGCAGCATATTAATTCCTCTTGCTAGATTTTGATCTAAGGAATATCCCTTGTTTTTAATAGGGGGAATATTCTATTAAGTCGAAAGGGTTTGGACACTCTGCAATTTACTCTCGAGGGAAGACAAATAAATGTCAAAACTTTTGGATTGCTGATATCCATAATTGATTTTACCCTGTCAAGAATCAACACAGGTAAACTTCTATGACAACTAGGTTTTCTTCAACATGATTGGTTTCAAATGTTGCTGAATTAATTTTTGAAACTGTAACTGTTTACAGGTGAAGATATACTCTTTCTGGACTTGTCATCAGACCCAGAACTCTTTAATGGCCCAAGAGGAGATATACAAGTAAGAAAAAAGTGATATTTTACGTCTTGTTTGACTTAATCTTTCTTATTAACTAGTCAACAATAATTCTGCAGGCCGATACATACAGGAAGATGAGGGATGTTACTGATGATTGTTGGGAAGGAAGGTACAAGTACCGTTCTTTTCATTTTTATCCTGCTGAATGGCTCTATATATGTTAACACACCAACACCAACAAGCCAGGTGATATTGAAAGTCGAAGCTAATTTTTTTGGATTCAATGGTTAACCTGAGAAAGCATGATTAGCAGGTATCACAAAAGGTTCCTTTTATTGTACCAAAACGTAATCCAAAGTGGAATAAAAAAGTGTTTAGTGGATAATTATTTGTTTGAATGAACATAAATGATTTTAAGTTGTGGAGCTTAAGCTTTTTGGGAATCGGGACAGACTGATTGGAAGCGAACACCCCCATTTCGGGACACAGATGTAGTAGCAAATTGGTTAATCAAAACTATTTATAGGATGCTTCAAAAGATTTTTCCCTTGTACCACTATCTACTTTCACCATCTTGTTACTACTTGGCACAAGACTAAATAACCATAAGAGCTTTTCCTTGTAACATATCCAAATACCATGCATTTTCACTTAGTGCAGTTACGAAGAATTAAGTAGTTCTCTCAAATTACCAAGTTGTATGCCATGATTGTGACAACGTGAAGCAAACTTGTATAGCCAGAATAAGAGAATATGTAACAAGATTCGTATCATAAGATTTAGCAAAGTATTATGCTGACTGTGAACTAAATTTATTGTGAGTATTGTTGTTATACATGTCTTGTAGTGCATCTTCATATTACGGCTTCAAGAGTTCCAAAATCTAGATAACCACTTGCCCAAAAAGTTTTGACCTATATGTTCCGAGCTTAGAAAATCTTTCTAAATCCCCTGACCTGTCATTTTTATGTGTGGGTATTTATTCCTCATAGCATGCTAACATTCGTACTAAGGGTAAGTAAATATAACTCATTTTTCAAATTAAGAAACTTTCCATTTTTCTTAGTTTGGTAACTTCCCTTTCAATAAAGTTTTCAGTAGAACAGGATAGTATTTTTCAATTAGGTAGAGTCATTCATTATTGTATAGGCACCTTTTATCTACATTTATTCTGTTACTGCTAATGATTTACAGTTTCCCCAAGACAAACGTGATGTGGCTGCAGTACCTGGTAGATATTTTGCTAAGGAAGAAATCCTATGTAAGTTTTTAATTCCTCGTGAATAATTCCCTACCTGTATGGTGCATTTTTTTGTATGTTTTGATGAAAATCAATCAAAAACTGTCAAACTTCCCTGTACGTGTAGCATCACTCATTCAAAACTAATATCAATCATTGAACTGCTTTGTATTACATATGTTTATTTGTTTTTTTGAAATTCTGCACCACTTCAAATATTGATATTTTATGTCTCAGGATAAGACGCACAAAGATGATAGGGAATTACGTTCTCTGAAGAAGCGCCTAAACAGCTGTGGTTCGGCTAAAGAAGCAACCTTGGATCCTTTCTTTAGCGACTTGTTTGTTTCTTGAATTACGAAGAAACATGTCATAGAAGGGGGTTAGTCACTTATTAAGAGGCTACCTCTTTGCATTTGATTTGCTTTCAGAAACTAACTTGGTTTTTGTGTTGCATCTTTGTTTACGATAGTACCTTTTGGTGAAAACTGAATGTAGAAGTTTGGTAAACATTGTAAAGTTCTGTTCAATTAGTTCAATGATGGGTTGTACTTCATTTAGAACGGAACTATGTTCTTGTCGAGAACTATTGTAATGTATTGAAAAACAGTGTTGTCTATGTTCTTTGTGCTCGTGTAAGAATCAAACATGTTTATAGAAACTCGCAACCTTTTTCACTTGTTGAAAAGGTAATAGTCCTTGAGGTTGAATCATTATTCTAGTTGAATTGTTTAGTAAAGATTGAGAGTTTATGGGATTCACAATTTTTTCTTGTTTTAAACCACACATTTTTCATTGAGGTAAAATCTTTCCCAAACAATTTTGAGTAAAAAACTTTTGATTCCATCTGCTGTGGTTCCAGTGCTACAAAGCAAGTGCCAGCAGCGCTTTTTTAGGGGGTTTCTTTTCACTCCAAAAATGAGGACAATATGATTCTTTTTATGGCACATAAATAGAAATTTTGAACGTTAAACTGTAGAGCATCATTCATTTCAAACATCCGTTGAAATTTTAAAATCATTAATTTTGCTTTTGGCTGTTTTTGTTCCACATATATTAAATTCACATGGATGGGGTCCCATTAGATTAGACTCGAATAAGGCCATAATAACAATAATACCTAAGAAAGGCCGACAATAAAGAAGAGCATCCTCCTGTGAACCTCTAACAAAGAAAGTGATTTATCGATACCTATCTAGTCTTGTAGGATAGATAATGCCATATTCGAGGAGGAATTTGGAGCATGTCATATGTGTGTGTGTAGCTTAAATTATTTTACTTTTAAGTAGATAATATAAATTTAAAATAAAAAAATATATGGGAAATTTTCATATTTAGTCCTCAATCTTTAGCATCCCAGCACTTTTGTCCCTAACCTATGAAATCACACCTTTCGACATCCAATGTTTAACTTCTATGGAATAATTATTCCTTTTTTATTTCATACTTCTTAAAAAGGTTGAACCCCAATGGGAGTAAACGACTGGAAATTTTTATATTGACGAGAAATTTGCCCTTCAGAACAATGTACTTTCTACTCGATACGATAACAGAAAGTTTGAGAGAATGATAAAACACATTAAACATTGAGGTCTTAAGATTGTGAATTCAAAGGTTGCAGACAAAGTAAAGGGACACTAAGGTCCGTTTGCCAATTTTTTGCATTTTATAAAAAGAGCTTCTTGAGAATGCAAATTTAGGGCAACTTCCTCGAAACTTCTTTTAGCGAGACAAAAATATTTTCGAAAATAAGTTCAAAAACAACTTTTTATTCTCAAAAGTAAATTTAAATCTTCCAGAAGTCTAACCAAACAAAGTCCTAAATGTTGGGACTAAAGGTAATACTACACCCATTTAATTATCAAAATGATTAATTTTCTCAATAAGAAAAATGTAACTTGTTTAGATAAGTTTGAATTAGAAAGTTTTAAGGTCATCCAAACATGGACACCGCCATCACCATGATATGCCTTTGTCGATGGCATATTACTTTATTGTTTCCACTGTTAAGCACAAAACATTTTCAGACTTTTCTTCTTCTTCTTTTTTTTCTCTGTCATCATCACACTAATCCTTTCTCTTTTCCTTTTTCTTTTTTACTGCCACGCTCTCTCTCTCTCTCTCTCTCTCTCACAATGAACATGTTTTCAAAACTTTGTCATGTTTTGTCAAAACCCTCATATTATCACTCCATTTGGTTATCTTCCTGAACCCTAAACAGCTCTGGTTAAAAATGGCTATAGCAGCTTCAAAGCTTCTATTTTTATTCTTCCTGTCTATTCTCCTTGTACCCTCTTCTGGTAAGTCATTTATTCTTGTGTCTTCAGTTCATTTTCTTTTGTTTTTGAAGTTCTTCATTTGTATATTGCTGTGAGTTCTAATCTTTACATTATTAGTGGATCTTGCTTAAGGTTCTGGTGATTATGGTGTTTTAAGAGAATCTTTATTTTTCTATATGCTTTTGTACTAAAATCTAAGTGAAGAATATGTGCTTTTGGTTTCTTGGATCGGAGCCACAATAAATGGTTAAATGGGATACTAATTTGTAGATCAGTGATCAAAGATGCTACTTTTGAGTGATTTTGGACGGGAAGGAGCCCTCCTCTGCGTATACAAGTCTAAATGACACGAAAAATAATTGCATTCTCCGTGTTTTGCAGAGGCATCTCGGTTCAAGGATATTCAGTATAGAAAGCTAACAGGAGAACAGATATTTTACGAAGCAATTCAACATGATGTAGTTTATCCATCAACCCCAGTTACTGTCCCTCCGTATAATTTAGCACTAGAAATTATCACCGTTCCCTCTACAAACCCTGTCACCGTGAATCCATCTCCATATACAGTCCCCACCACCACTCCAGTGCCTCTACCTAATACAAATCCACCACCAGCACCATCAACTAATCCAGTTACAACCCCGAGCACAAACCCGGGGGGCCAACCAGTGAGTAACCCCGTAACAACTAATCCTAGCCCAACAGGAGGTGTTCCTGTGACAAACCCGGTGACGCCTCCTGCAGCGACAAATCCTCCTGCAACTACGGGGAAGAGTTGGTGTGTGGCAAAGACTGGCGCACAACAGAGTGCACTTCAAGCAGCACTTGATTATGCTTGTGGGATTGGAAAAGCAGATTGTTCGGCCATTCAACAGGGCGCAAGCTGTTATAATCCTAATACTTTGCAAAACCATGCATCGTATGCCTTCAACAACTATTATCAAAAGAATCCTGTGCAAACCAGCTGTGACTTTGGTGGTACTGCTGCGACAACCAATGTGAATCCAAGTAAGCACAGAAAATGTTCATCTTTTACTCTAAAATGAAATGGTGACTTGGAACTTCAAGTGCTAATACCCATTTTTGATTTACATATAGGCGTGGGTTCTTGCATTTTCCCAACATCTTCCTCCTCTTCGTCCCCACCAACAACACCATCTCCAGTCTCAGCAACTCCACCGCCAACGACACCATCTCCATTCTCATCAACTCCACCGCCACCGCCAACACCACCATCTCCTGTCTCAGGAACTCCAACACCACCATCTCCATCTGGAACACCACCTAGGTAAAGACATTCTAATGGCCTCAGATCTGTGTATTATATGATTTCCTGGTGTTGAATAGTCATCCATGAAATCTAATTTAATTCTTCACGTCCGTGCAGCACAAGTACTCCTCCAACAGTCTTAAACTCCAGCAGTCCTCCGGCTTTAGGAGGATTCCCAACAGGTTTTGGAGATAGCCGGCCTCCTGTTTTTAACACCTCAACATCTACGTCAAGTTCTTTGCAGCCTTTTATTGGCTGCATTACTGCAGTGGCTTTTGTAATCATCGGGAAACTTGTTTTGGATGATCAAGATTTAGCGTTCTGCATACATTAATGGGTCAGAAGCTCATTGCTCAACAAACATATCAGTTTTGGGCTAATCACAATGTTCTTTGCGGTAAAGAATTCCAGAGTTTGTAGAGCTCACAGTTGTAGTCTGCTCAAGTTTCATACCAATTAACACTAGTTTCATTCCTACTATTAGCTCATTATTTATGTGTAGAAGGTATTCTGTTAATCTTGTTGAGGTAGACCGGTGGCATTACCTTATGTCTAGATAAATTTGATTAGATAATCAACCTGCCATAGTAGAATGGTCCAACTAGAAACGAATGAATAGCCCAGAAATAATATATATTGTTCTTTTATTTCATCTTTGTTTGTTGTTAGCTCTTCTTCTGTTTCTATATTTTTCCTGCAGGAGATCTTGTGGGTGTAGGGTTGGTTCTCATTGAAAAGGACCCCAACAGGTAGTTTAACCCTGCTTCCCTTCCAAAACCCACAAACAACTTCAACTATAAGCCCTGTTTCTCATTTTTTCTCTTCTTTTCAACCTCACATTTTTCAATAAAATAATATTACACGTAACACTAAAGCTTTTCCTTCATTTTTAATCACACATTCTTCATCAATCCACTATTACAAAATGTATTCTACACAAAAAATGGGGTCAAATAGGCATACTTCATTTTCAGTTTGCCAATTTCCTCTCTTCTAAGATTGAATGATTTTCCATTTTGATTGGACATGAAGCCTGCCTTCTTTGTGGCCCCTGTGCCAGCTGCCATTGGATTCAGCATAGGGCGCATTTTCTTTTTGAGCCAAAATGGAGCAGCCTACATGACAAAAATGCAAGGTCTGGCACAGCTCATGCTAGGCTGGTTGGCAACTCGCACACGCTGTGGCCCTGTAGTTTTGTGTTAATGCTGGGCCATTTACAGGGCGAGCCACCATGTGCCTGAGAATCACAGACCACCTTTACACTCACCCTGTTTCCACGTTTTGTATTGCAAATTTCTTTATTTGCTGTTTCCATTTTGTATAGTATTTTGCTTCATTTAACAGCAGAGATTAGAGTCCAGGACTTCACTTGACCAAATCAGATGGCAAGATTTCTTTCATTCGGATTAATTTGGTGGCTTAAATAACATGATGTGTTCACAACTACCTATGCTCAACCCGTTTGTTACAGCCTCTCATTTGATACTCATACACGAACCGCCCCATGATTATCCATTTCCATTTCTTTATGATATCAGTCTGGCAAAACTAATTGAAACAAATCTATTTAATGATCAAAGGATGAGGGATTTGATAGTTCTTTGTTCAAAACTATATGATTTTGGGCAAGATGCTATAATGCCTCAACTTTATAATATAAGCAGACATTAAAGATTTGAAATTTATTCATACTCAAAAACAGGGCCAATTTTTACTACAAAAAAGTATGCAATACAATTTTATTTTACTTAAAAATTGTATCTTGGATGTGACATGGATAAAATTGAAAAAGACATTCGGAATGCACATTTATACAAACAAAACAGAATTTGATTTTAATATATTCCTCAACCTGGACTCCTATAATATCATACAATGAGAATAGATAATTTCGACATTACCTTTTCGAGAACATTTTGAATATCATCATCGACATGAAACTACATTCTTGAAACCATAAGTGTCCTAGAAATACTGCCTTTCAGTCATCACACAGTTACAGTCAGCTGCTTTGCTGCTAGTTGCTCATCGTCGATCTCCCATATGTGAAATAAATATGGGGGAGAACTCAAGGACTGATAATTAGCATAAATGTAAGAAAAGAATTATCGGAAAAGAAGTCTACGTACTGAGTCCTTCATCTAAATGAGACTGTACTATTTTCTAACGTGAGGCTAAATTCAACTCTAATTATTTGAGCTTTTATATGGGTTAATGGCAAGGAATCGAAAAATTAAAAGAAACCCAGAAAACTTTGAATTGCATAGGATGAGTAAAAATACTTGTCCGAAAAAAAAAGTCATTATAAAAGTCTGATTGGAATTCTCATCCCACTCCTGAAACTATGAAATTTTGAAAATTCTGATAAAAACACCACTCAAGAAATCAGTTTGCTTCAGAAAGAGAATGGATTGCTATCAAAAGCCACGGAATACCATGAATTAATGGGATATGGAGAAAGATTCGGAGGCATGAGTGTACGCGAATCCCACATCGATAAAAACGAAATGGAGAGGGCACTTGGTGTATTATAAAAGCAGACTTGGTGGAACAGTTTTACATACTTACCTGGACGGGGTCAATGGGCGATCAACAAGGCCCATGGCCTAGGTTGGCGACTTCCATTGCACTTTGGAGGGGCGGCCGCCTAAGGTCGGCCCAAGTGGTCGAGCCTACGTCATAATTTGTGATAGAGGGGGCCTGCGTTCGCGCGGCCCCTGCCAATTCAATTATTTGAAATGTTTTGATTATGGGCCTTGGGCTCCGAAATGGGGTTTTGGGTTGGGTAATCTTTTTTAACTAAACAAGTGGAAAATTTTTTTTGTACGTGTTAAAATTATTCTTCTTTTTCCAGGTTTCCTTAAATTTTTGCAATGCACATATTTTTACTATTTCGATTTTTGTTTTTCGTTTTGTACAAAATAATATGCAAGAACATATGATTCTTGTTTAAATGCCTCTTTTAAAGAAATAATTGGTAATATATACAACTATCATTTAAATCAAATCATGATCATTGATAGACATAACGTGTCATTTTCATTATAATAGTTTAAAATGTGGTCGATATCCATCAAATTTATGTAAACATAGATCAAAAATAATCTCTTGCAATTTATTGACTCATTTATCTTCAATAACTTTTGATTCAATATTTAATATTTTCATCTGACCAAATCTTGCAATGCCGAAAACAATTTGTGATAGTTGTCTTCACATCATTGTTCCAAGCCACATTAATGAAATTGATAGCATCCATCTTGTCAAATCAACAAACAAACTCTTGTAAATGGAAACTAGTCATCCTTGCTTTCCTGTTTGCTCAAAATAATGAAAATTAATATTGTTCATATTCTCACATTTTTAAAATAATATAAGGATTAGCAAACTTACCTATAATCCAAAGAGGTACTCTCGAACCATCACCATAGTAAGTAAAGTAATGATATTTATCATCATGTTGATAGAATATCGGTAATGCTACAATTCATTATTTCTCACATTTCCCTCTCTCATTAAAAGTTGAATTGTTCAATCTCATTATTTCACACAAACTGCAACATCACAAATGTACCTTCGTCATAATGATTTAACATTATTCTTGCAACAAACAACAATTAATACTCTATAAATTAATAAATTATTCATCTAACATTCTCCCAATATTTCAATGAACAAATTTTCTTTTCCGATTTTTCTAATTTTATCTTGCACAACAGTTGCTCGAACATATAACAGATGCATACGTTGTTAAGAAGCTGTGATCTCAAATTATTCATTATTGGCATAGTGCAACATTATGAATTTAACCATAAGATTCTGAAAATGAACATCGAAAATGTGTGATCCAGCATCAGCCAGTCATGTCATTTAGATGACCCAATTAACGGGTTTAAGAGTGACATTGTAGAAATACCCGAAGAATGTACCAGTTACAAGAGATCCATATTTTTAGAGAAAAAAAAAATACTCGACACGTTAATAAGGAAATATTTCTCCAAATGGTATTAGCTAATACCATTTCGATGATGAGAATGAGAAGAGCTAGAACATGTCGAGAGTCTAGACATATATTACATGATATATCATGTGTCCTATTTTTAATGTCTGACATTGTATTGTATTATATTATTTTTATATTTCTTCTACTCACAAGAACATGATATGTTCCCATTTTCTACCTCACGAAAATGAAAAAAATGATCGATGCACAGATAGCTGGGTCCCACATTAGAGAGAAGAAGTCAAAAAAAAGGGACTGGATGTGATGGCAAATGGTCATATTTTTCATTTTTCTGGCTAAATAATGCGCCTCAAACAGAAGCTAAATGATCAAAGGACGAGGGATATGAATCATTTGATAGTTCTTTGTTCAAAACTAAACCGGTTTTCGTGATTTTGGGCAAGATGCTATGATGCCTCAACTTTATAATCTAGGCACACATTAAAGATTTGAAATTTGTTCATACTAAAAAATGAAAGACACTAGAAACTGGGCCAAATTTTATTAGATAAAGTATGCAATACAATTTTATTTTACTTAAAAATTGTATCTTGGATGTTAACATGGATAAATTGAAAAAGACATTTAGAATGCATATTTACACAAACAAAACAGAATTTGATTTTAATGTATTCCTCAACTTGGACTCCTATAATATCATACAATGAGAATAGATAATTTCGACATTACCTTTTCGAGAACATTTTGAATATCATCAACGACATCGAAACTACAACCTTGAATCCAGAAATACTGCATTTCAGTCATCACACAGTTACAACCAGCTGCTTTGCTGCTAGTTGCTCATCGTCGATCTCCAATATGTGAAATAAATATGGGGGAGAACTCAAGGACTAATAATTAGCACAAGTGTAACAAAGAGTTATCGGAAAAGAACAGTGTTGATGTTGCCAATTGCCAAACAAGTTTATTCGATTGGGATAGTGAATTTTGTCGAACAGTAAGTATCAAAGGGAGCCTGAAATTCGAGAGCAAGAAGTCTACCTACTGAGTCCTTCATCTAAATGACTCTGGCACTATTTTCTAATGTGAGGCTAAATTCATCTCTAACTGTTTGAGCTTTTAAACGGGTTAATGGCAAGGAATGGAAAAATTAAAAGAAACCCATAAAACTATGAATTGCATAGGACGAGTCAAAATACTTGTCCGGAAAAAAAAAAAAAATTCGTTATAAAAGTCTGATTGGAATTCTCATCCCACTCCTGAAACTATGAAATTTTGAAAATTCTGATAAAATTACCACTCAAGAAATCAGTTTGCTTCAGAAAGAAAGAACCTGAACGGATTGCTATCAGAAGCCACGGAAAACTGAATTAATGGGATGTGGAGACGAGTGTACACGAATCCCACATCGATAAAGCAGAAATAGAGAATGCTCGTGGTGTAATATAAAATCAGACATGGTGGCAATGTTTTACATACTTACCTGGATGGGGTCAATGAGCGATTAACAAGGTCCATGGCCTAGGTTGGCGACTTCCATTGCACTCAGGATGGGTGCCCGCCTAAGGTCGGCCCAAGTGGTCGAGCCTACGTCATAATTTGTGGTAGAGGGGGCCTGCGTTCGCGCGGCCCCTGCCAATTCAATAGTTACAAATGTTTGATCATACCTTGGTCCCGAAATTTGATGTTTGCCTGGGGAAGTTAATATTTTGCTTATTACTATTTCAAAATTTAAAATAGAGGTTTTAAATTTTTAAAATCGTTTTTTTATTGAAGTGTATTTATGATTTAATTAATTAATTAAATATCTGATTAATTAAATATATTAAGATTTATCTATGTAATTTGGTCACAAATTAACCATTTAATTAGTCGCATGTTTTTTTTTTAATCACTGATTACAATTTTTACATGATGCAAATTATTTACGGTCACAATTCAAAAAATTTATAGGTCACAGTTTGTTCATCGATCACAAATTAAAAATTTAAAATTTACAATTTATTTATCAATCACAAATATTATTAGTTACAACTTATTATACAGTCATAAATTATCAAATTACGGTCGCAAATTAACAATTTTTAGGTCACATTATTTTTTGTCATCTTTTTCATTGTTCATATTATTTATTGGTTACAGATTAATCATTTTAATGGTTACAATCAACCAAATAATTTGTGACCACCACCTCGCCACTCCCTCCCAGCAGCACTACTGCCACTGTTGCTGTTAGAACCACCACCTCGCGACAGTAACACCACCATCTTAAACAAATCAAAACATCGCAGAAAACACCACCACGTCATTGCACTGAACCACCACCACCTCGACCCATCACCACCAACATCTCAACACCAACACCACCATCACTAAGATCTACCACCACCGCCACCAAAAAAACCATTACATCCAAACATAACCTCCGCCACCGTTGGATTCAACAAAGTCATCGTCACCCCCAAACGCCACCATCACCACAGCCCCCATCCACCAACTGAAAACACACCCAAAATTTCATATCAGATCTCGGAGCTGCATGTCCCGACCACGGCACACAGCAAATCTCGACCCCGCGTGCGGCACGACAGGTGCGGCACAACGTAATAGCCGCACGCAGTAGCACCACTACAACCACCAACAAAAATGACCACCACCATTGGTCGTCAGATCTGTAACCATCGGATAATCGCCTCGAATCTCGAGACCTACACAAACTTAAATCCTAATTCTTTGTAATTTCCTCTTAAAATAACCTTAGTAAGTGTTAAAATCATTTATCATTTTTTTTTTCCAATTATGCATCTACTTTAATTTTTTGCAATGCACATATTTTTACTATTCACGTTTTGTTTTTCATTTTGCACAATAATTATTTAAAGATTATATGACTATTTGAAATGCCTTTTTTAAATGAATAATTGGTAAAACACAATTATCATCTAAATCATGATCATTATTGATAGGCGTATTGAATACCCTTAAATAATATCATTAGTAGCAGCTTTCATTATCATGTCATTTTCAATAGAATAGTTTAAAATGTGTTCGACGTCCATCATATTTCTATAGTATAGACTAAAAATAATCTCATGTTATTGATTCATTCATCTTACCTAACTTTTGATTCAATATTAATATTTCATATGACCAAATCTTGTAGTGCCGAAAACAATTTGCAATAGTTGTCTTCACATCATTGTTCCAAGCCACATTAATGAAATTGAATAGCATTCATCTTGTCAAATCAACAAACAAACTCTTGAAAATGGAAACTAGTCATCCTTGCTTCCCTAATTTCTCAATAATGAAAATTAATATTGTTCATATTCACTTTTTAAAAATAATCTAAGGATTAGCAAACTTACCTATAATCCAAAGAGGTACTTTCTCTGAACCATCACCATTGTAAGTAAAGTAATGCCATTTTTCATTGTGATAATGGACTATCGGTAATGTTACAACTCATTATTTCTCACATTTCCCACTCTCATAAAAGTTGAATCGTCAAATCTCATTATTCTACACAAACAGCAACATCACAGATATACCTTCATCATAATGATAAATAACATTATTCTTGCAACAAACAACAATTAATACTCTATAAATTAATAAATTATTCATTTATTGATAAATTAATAACCCTTTTTAAGTTAATAATTTTTCTTGGTCCCAACACTATTATTTTATTGTAAATAAAAAATGGAGCTTATTTTGCCGAGATTTTGTTGAGTGCAATGAATTGTTTGAATTTATTATACATGTTTAGAAGTTAATTTAATTTAACTCAATTTTCAAATTTAATTTCTACCGAATCAGATAAGTTCTTATGTGGGGGTGTGGGTTAAAGTATCATTTTTGCAATGAATAATGTTACTTTTATCACTAGTCTATCTGATAGTGATATTAATCTTTTTCAACATATTCTCCTAATATTTCAATGAACATTTTTTCTTTTCCGATTTTTCTAATTGTGTCGTGCACAATAGTTGCTTGACATATAACAGATGCATTCATTGTTAAGAAGCTGTGATCTCAAATCATTCATAGTTGGCATAGTGCAACGTTGTGAATTTAACCATAAGATTCCGAAAATGTATGTTTGGCATCAGCCAGTCATGTCATTTAGATTGACCCAATTAATGGGCTTACAAGTGACATTGTAGAAAGTGGAAATAACACAAAACCAGAATTTTATAATTCCAATTTCAAATTTTAGATATAAACTTTATTTATATATAAATCATATATTAATTCATCTCTATCTAAATTATAATTATCCAAACCCTAAAAATCTCAAATCATTTATCATATCTTCATTCTCTCTCTATCCTCTCCTTCTCTCTCTCTCGCGCGCGCAAGGCCTGTCTTCATCTTCGTCTTTTCGTTTCTTTTTTTTTTATGAGGTGTTCAGTGGTCTTTGATTTGCGGGGTTCTTTTTTCTGGCTCTTGGCGTGGTGGTGGATCAGTGGTTTTAATGGTGGTTGGGTGGTGGTCGGTGACGGCGGCGGCAGCGGAGATGATAGTAGGGTTGGAGATTTTTTTTTTGGGTTGTAGAATGGGGGATGGTGGTGTAGGTGTTGGGTACAACACGTTACGGTCAACGGTGGTAGTGTAGATGGTGGTCACGATAGTGGTGGCGTTGACAGTAATGGATTTGAGGAAGTGGTGGTCGTGTTGGCAGCGGTGATGTGGGCGATGTTGGTGAGGTTGTGAGGATTGGGTGGTGCAAGATGGTGGTGAATGTGGTTTTGTTGGTGGTGGTGGCGACGCGGTGATGGGTTTGTCATGATGGTGGTGGAATGGCGTGACGATGTGGTTTTTTTTATTTTGCGATATGTTGATCAGTTTGAAGTGATTGTCTTGCTGTCGGTAGGTGGTGGCTCTAGCAACGAAAGTGGTGATGGTGCTACTGGAAGGAGTGGTGTGGCACAAGTGTTGTTGTGATCACAAATTATTTGGTTGATTGTGACCATTAAATTGGTTAATCAGTGACCAATAAACAATACGTGCTACTAGAAGGAGTGGTGCGGCACAAGTGTTGTTGTGATCACAAATTATTTGGTTGATTGTGACCATTAAATTGGTTAATCTGTGACCAATAAACAATACGTGACCAATGGAAAAGATTAATTGTGACCAAGAAATAATGTGCGACCTCAAAAATTTTTAATGTGATCGATAATTTAACAATTTGTGACTATCTACTAAGTTGTGACTTATAATATTTGTGATTTGTAATCAATAAATAAATTGTAACATATAAATTTTTTATTTGTGACTGATGAACAAATTGTGGCTTATAAAATTTCTGAATTGTGATTGTAAAATAATTTGTAATATATAAAATTTCTATTTGTGATCGAAATATAATATATGACTAATTAAATTGATATATTCGTGACCGATGGATAAATTGTGACGTATAAATTTTTGATTTGTGATCAATGAACAAATTGTGACCGAAAAATAATTTGTGACATACAAAATTTGTGGTTTGTAATCAATTAATAATAAGTGACCAAATTATATGAAATTGTAACCTTAATATATTTAATTAATATAATGTGTTTAATTAATTTATTTATAAATAAAATTTTAAAAAATTTGAGAATTGAAATTTTAAACCTTAATCTCTTAAATTTGAAATGTGGGAAACTAAACCTCTTATTTATGAATTTTCCCCTTGTAGAAATACAAAATGTATGTACCAGTTACAAGAGATCCATATTTTTAGAGAGAGAGAGAATAAAAATACTCGACACATTAATAAGGAAATATTTCTCCAAAATGTTATTAGCTAAATACCATTTTGATGATGAGAATGAGAAGAAGAGCTAAAACATGTCGAGAGTCGAGACATATTTTACATGATATAACATGTATCCTATTTTTAGTATTTGACATTGTATTATATTATATTATTTTTATATTTCTTCTACTCACAAGAAGAACATGATATGTTCCCATTTTGTGGATTTGAAAATACAAAATTAAAAACGTAAGAGAATGAAAAATGTGTAAAAAAATCAACGTGATGTGAGAAAAATTGTAGAACTTAAATCTTGAATTAGTTATATATATATCACACAAACTTTTATGTTGTTGGCACTATCAAAAATAAAACCTAATCTTATCTTAATGCGTTTAATCATTAAATGGTCACTGATCAGATTCAAATACTTTTAAATTTAAAACTAAAAAATTATTACTAAATCATTAAAAAGTATAGGAATATACATAGAGCATGTGCGTGTATAATATTGAAGTATATCAATCAACATGCATATAAGCATTCAAGTCGTGTCTGTAAATTCTAAACGAAATTAAAATAAATATATTACAAGCCTGTTAAAATCGAAAAGACTATAGCAGATAAATGCAAAATGAATGTTTGATATTTCAACATCTAGCAAGACCAACAATTTATAATCACTTAATAAATTATTCACCTATCAATCATGCTTGTAGTCTGCAAGTTGAAGCCGCGTATGGCGAAGCAACATTTAGAATCCACAAACTCTACGCAATTTTGGCAATGCCTATGGATACCTTGTGCAGAGAAAACTCTTTCATGGTTCCACAACAATGCAGTAATCACCCAACTGAATAAAGTTAAAATGGCCTTGACATTTTCTTGTCTCCATAGAACAGAAACATGTGTTATACAAACCCATTGTTGACCTAAAGAGACTCGTGTCTCTGTAGGAGGAAGGCAGAACACCGTGTTAAATGGCGCCACCCTGCTGATATTTTTTATATATTTGTATTCGTAAATACCATTTTCTACCCACAAATGGCGATGATAGCTTAGAACTAAGGTATTTATTTCGTATATCA
The DNA here is from genome assembly GCA_903798385.1 of Fraxinus cuspidata. Lineage (NCBI taxonomy): Eukaryota > Viridiplantae > Streptophyta > Magnoliopsida > Lamiales > Oleaceae > Fraxinus > Fraxinus cuspidata. The sequence goes on along the minus strand of CAIGRP010025305.1, from coordinate 15,569 downwards.
GGAACCTTGGCACTTCAACAGGCACCTAGAGCTTACATGCATAGATCCTAGTTCTTGAATAACATTATTCTGCTGACTCAATGTTGTTGCCATACAATAATTGCAATTTGCAAACAATGGCTTGATTTGAACTTTAAGGTTGCTGTTCGACACATAAATATAGAGATATGTAGACGGATCATGTATATGTACAAGACTCCGGTGGACACAAACTGTGTAGGAATTCCAGTTGGGCATATAAAAATAGACATGACAGCAGCATCTAAATCTATCTTCAGTTTAAAATGTCTAGCACACAAACAAAATTCCACTAGATCAATTCTACACAACTCAGTCCAAGTCAACTTTCCCTTTCCCATTTTTCAGGAAGAAAATTCTTTGGTACCAACATGCAATCACTAGTTACATTACCAACCAATCGCTAGATTTCGAATCAACAGTCACTAAAATAGTAAAATGCTAAGAAATGAAGCATTCTTCGCAAGTCCTTGTGTTCAGTAAGACAATAACATGACAGGAATGGGAAGACAAGTAGCATTACTTTAACAGCTGAACAGAGATAAAACCATTTAATACATTTAAGGGCAGAAACAAAATTCAGATTCTATTCATCATAACAAAGGGGAGATAAAAAACATCATAACATGTTCTAGAAAATCTTTACATAAACTTTGCCCAACATTGATGAGAAAATGATGACTAGATAAATATAAAAATCAACTAACTTGAACAGATATAACTCACAAGGTCTACTCGTGATCTCCCAGTCCAATGAAATATTGATACTAGCCTCTGTATGATCTCAGAACACCTGAAATCAGAAACTACCATTATAAATAAGAAAAAAAATAGTCAAATATTTAACCAATCTAAAAAGTTACAAGTCCATCTTGATTTTTCATTATATTCAAGTAACTTACCAAGAACAACGCCTAACTATTGTTGTGTCCCATTATTATGGTGTCCTTCATTATTTTCCTCGTGCTGCATCTGATCCTCAACTTGTGGAACCAAAACCATCCCCTCAATCACTTCCTCTATTTTCTCCTCATGCAAATTGTGATCCTCTGCAGCAGAACCTAAATTAGCAGACATCTCACTCCCACCAACGCTATTCTTCTCAACAAGCGATTCTCCATCATTAGATCCAGAACTCACCCTCATGTCCCTGTTTTTGTCAACATCCATTGGCACACAACTATCATTCAAAAGCTTAGCTGATACTTCATCTAGTGCCTTTATTCCACCCATTTTCTCATTTTCCCTCAACTCCACTGCATTCAATGCTGCCAATACATGACTTGAATTATCCACTCTATTCACATTTCCTGTCAAATTAGTCTCCTCTTCCACAACCACCACAGGATGCACACCAGCATCCACGTTTTCACTTCTTGCACCGTTGGTATTTTTAACATTAGTATAATTTTCTCTCGACACTTGTACAACACCACCACCCAGATGACCCACATTCCCACCACTTCCATCACCACCACCACCACCCAAATGAGCCACATTTTCACCACCACTGGGCCCGGACACCTCAGGTGATATTAACATAGCTGCTTCCTTCTTTCTCACCTTCTCCCTCACAACCAAGTATGCCACATGTTCCAATGCTTCTTTTGCCCTTTTCCTTGTGAAGGCAGCCTCCTTAGCCCTCCGCTCAGCCTCCGCTCTTGCTGCCACAGCAGCCTTAGACATAGACGCAGCAGCAATCTTTGCTGCAGCCAACAAGATCTTCGCAGAAGTCCTATCAATCACCCTGTAAACCTCACTATTTCCACTCACGTCCAAACTCTCATCCCCACCAATAACATTAGCTTCCGTTGTCCTTTCCAAGTTAAAAATTGGAGAGTTTGGGTTAATGCAAAGGGGGCAAGTGTAGTGGTTCCCGGGAGAAGCCGGGGCGGCGACGCAGTAGGAGTGGGAAGAGGAATAGCATTTGAGACATGTGATAACAGAGTCGTGCGTCGGAGAGGGAGGGTAGACCTGGAAGCAGGTGGGGCAGAAGGATTGAGGGTGAAGGCGGAGGACACAGGTGGTGCATAGCCGACGGAAGATCCCACGGTGGCGAACGTGGTGGAGCAGCCGGCGCTCCTCCACACCGCAGTTGCCGCACGCATTGACGGCAGAACTGGTGGTGTGATCATGCTTTATAATCATGTTTATCAGAATTTTTTCATTACAAAACAAATCAATGGAGAGAATAATACGAAAATTAACAGATTAAATTCTTCTGGTGTGTGTACGCAGAGTACTTGCTAGGGTTTCCAGGTAGGGTTTCGGGGAGGAGGAGAAAAATAAGAACTGAGAGAGTCCGTCGTCGTTTTATAGTATGTGGAGATTAATCATTACTTCCTCACATTTGAATGATACTATCTACCCTGGCAGGCACCCAATTTTTTCAATATTTATTATTTTTTGAAATATGATGAGTAAATAAATTATTTTACGTATTTTTGGAGATTTTTTAAAGGCTAAATATATTTAATTCATAATTTTTAATATTTAGACTTTATTTTAATTGCATCAATGTTCATAACATTTACACACTATCAAATTTATATCTAATTTTTTTTCTCGCATTCTTATTTTTAAATTAACATAAATTATTCCCAATTATAATTTGTCTCCAAAATTTACTTTAAGATAGAGTAAAAAATCATTTGACCATTGTACTTTTAAATAAGCGAAACAAACAATAATATAAAAATGCGACTAAATATTTCGTTAACAATATTTTTTTGACGAAAATCATGATTAAGGACAAGATTTTTTGATCATTGAAATGTTAAAAATAAGACTATAATAAATAAAAAAATTAAGAATATAAGTTTAATAATGAATAAATATCAATGTCCTCTAGGCTCTAACGTAACTAAAATGTGATGTATTTATCAAAAAAAATATGTTGTAAATATAATCACCCATTTTTAATGGAAAACATTATTAGAGACTACATATATTAATTAATGAAAATTTGCTGATAAAATGTGACAAAAAAATTGGAAACACAAGTGATAATTTTGAAGACTTTAATTACAACTAAAATGTGATGAAACAAATAAAATATGTTGTGTGAATATAATTACCCTAAGTATATACCAAAGAAACTTTTCACCTAACAACTTCTATTTTTCAGGTCAATTTTTTCTGAAAATATGCATAGAAAGTTGCTTGTCTTTTCTCTGCCCTCGAATCGAACTCAACCATCTTTAATTTATTGAATTATATATATCGCATTTGGTATTCTTTTCATTTTGTATAAATTAATTTCTTAAGGTTATGATGCTTGAAAAAACGAATGGCAAAACATAGTTATTATAAATCATGATCACTCTCGATGTATGTAATCAAGAATCCTTGAATAATCTCTTCTATTATTTTACCTTTTTTAACATGATAATTCAAGAGATGTTTTGCTAATATTTGGAACTACGACAAGGCATGACGATGTTCTATCATTGTACCTTATCATACCGAAAATGGTACAATGATATTGAAAAAAATATTTGGAGCTCATCCGATTTCAAACTCTAGAGATAATGTTTAGGTAAATTGAAAATTAAGTAACAATTTTACTTTTTCCTAAACATATTTAAGTAAGCTAAAAAAATTGAAAAGAACTTCCATAATCATGATATTTGAAGGTAGAATCTCGCAGTGTTGATTGCTCGACCTTAGCCACTTGAGCTTAATATTGATTTTCACTCTTTTTTTTCTTTTCTTTTCTTTTTTTTTTTTTTTGAGAATAGAGAGGACAAGCAAAGAACCCAAATATTTGATTTTTTAATCTCATATATGCCACCATACAAAGTTAATTGTCTCTAATAGTCCACTATTATAAAGAGATCTCATTTGTCCCTACACCATGAAGGAAAAAAGAAACTTTTTACTAGTGTAGACTTCTCCCATGTTTGGCTCATCGATTTTATAAATATTCTGACAATTTTTTGTCCACACATTTCGAGGAACCCACAAGAACTAACTTATCTACTACTCATTTCTGTTTGTTTATAATTTAAACCGTTTCAAACATTTCCCACACGTGCTTTAAAAGTATGTAAAAGAATATTTATTTATCTTGCTATCGATATCAACAAAACACATTTTGGTCATCCATAAGCCCGGGATGACACAATAGCATCCTAGGTTTATCTCTGTATCTGCAATCTGATAATGTGAGAATATGTAAATATACACACGTTAATTGAGAGAAAGATGCTATAAAACTCCAACTCAATGTCAGAATATTCAATATGACAAAAAGATAGAAATGGGAAGCAGCACCAAAACTGCAGTGCTTATTAGGTTAGGATGTATGTTGTGATTGTTTCAAACAACTTCACAATATACAACTTCTAAAAGTCCAGCATAAAATCGTATACCGTTGGTGATAAAGTCATCTAAAACCAAACCACATTTGCAGTTGAGATTAACTAGACGGCCAATGGGTAAAGCATCCATAATTATTCGGTTTTTGAGACATCTTTCACTATGTAGCTCCTGCGCATGATCAAGACAAGTAAACATCATTGTACCTGCCGGCTCTTTGAATCTAAAATGTGAGGAGGAAACAGCAAATGCTGTTTGTAGGTCCTGCTTCATTCTATTCTTCACTGCCTTCTAAAAATTTGAAGTTCAAGGGGTTGCACTATCTGAACACAATTCTCCATCAAGCTGCAAATAAGAAAAGACCAAGTCATTGCACTAACTTTGGTGACTTATTTTTGCGGAGTTAGTTGTAATCAGAAGCAGATTCTCCATCCATTTCTTTGATTTCTTGCCTGTTGTTTTGTAATTGAGACCTAATGCCTTCATATATGCCTCTATGGACAGCGAAATGAATCTTGGTGAAGAACAAAGTACGAGTGGATCAGATGGAATCTAATGATTATCATAATAACTTCACGAATGCATACAATGTTTAGCCTAATAATTCAAGACATGATAATGAACCTTTTTTCTATATATATTGGCTAATGAAGTCCTGTTAAAATATGAAATGTAGTGGTATCAAATCAAGCTTTCAAAGCACAATGATGGATCCTAGAATTTATCAAATGCAATTATAAAAATTATTCCTTCTCAAATCCCATTTCCAAGATTCAAATTTCAAAATGATTCACAACTCTTAACAAAAAAAGTCCAGAAACGCAAAAACAAGATCCTTAAAACCCATAAATCTAAAATAAATAGATTCATAAATATATAATTGCTACTAAGAATTTGAACGAAAGCAAATAGAAATCTGACTTCCTCCAATCGTGATAAGGGGCTCTTTATAGGCACCGTGCAAAAGTTAGCTTGTCATTGAAATTATAGATGAAGCCACCGTATCTAATAAAATACCATGTTGTAATCAACAATATAATGAATATATCTGTTTCTTTGATTAATCACTGATGCAAAGGGCATCCAGATAAATGACCAGTATTTTAATTGCTATCTCAGTAAAGTAGATAACCATATCATTATGGCAGTCCATATTTAATGCAGAGCCTATGCATTAAAGGGCTACTGTTAGAATCTATAAAAGGTTTTAGAATTTTTTTTCCCGATTATGGTACATAACCAATAACCAGAACTGTCTCACTACAGTTTTATCTAAAAAATGTGATTAAAATTTCATCATCAGAAAACCTAATGTAGACTCAAAAGAAAAGGAATCGTTGAGACCGTTTGCAGGACCGAAGTCAATTTCAAATGGAACCCTATCACACGACCTTGGGTACTAAAAATGAAACATTCTACAAGACTTTCAGGAACGTTCAAAACAACACAAAGCATACGCTCCTACATATTTCCTCACATCAGTTGTCTCCAAAAATTTTATATTGTCAATAACTCGTTAAGCATCGAAGGATCCCTGGGAGAATAACCCACCGCATGTCCATGTGCTTTTTGGCACTATCAAAATAATTTTTCAATACTACTGGTGGAAATTAAAGTCAATATTCTGTTGAAAAAACACCTTTTAGGGCCTGTTTGAGACCCTTTTTTTTTTTCAAAAAAATACATTTTAGAATAGTGATTTGACGGAGAATGTGTGGTTAAAAAATAAGAAAGTTTTAGATTTGCGTTTAATATTTTTATTGAAGAATGTGTGGTTGAAAATAAGAGAGAGAAAAATATATTTTGAAAACAATAGTAACCAAACAAGGGCTTGATCACATAATTAAACCAAGTATGTCTTTCTAAAGAAGGTAGTAGTATTAAGTTAAGGAATAATCCGCATTTAACATTTTTTCGGCATTAAAGTGAGACGTGGTCTAAGGACGTGGGAAATATCTTTAGTCCACAGGGTTTGATTAGGTTATGCAGATGTATTTGATATTATTTGCTGTCCTAAAAACTGTAGGAGAGTCTTATAGCATGTTTGGCTATGCTTAAAAGGTGCTATAGCATGCTCTTAGTCTAGAGAATTGCTTAACAATTTACTTTCACCAAATTTTAAGTTGTATACTGGAATCTAATGAAATCTCAGTGGCACACATAGAAACATGACTCTTAAAACAGAGAATTTATCAGTGAAGATATGATATTGTCTTGTTTGAATTTACCGATCGTTGGCAAAGGTGATTCTCTCTTCTCCCTAGCTTCTTCTCTTTTTCTTCAACGTCCTCCTTCAGTTCAAAATAAAAAAACAGCCCAACATTTCCAGGAGATACTTTCTTGGTTATCAATCACCCCATGAGGAACCCTTCAACTCTGCATTTTCTTTACGTCTCTATGACCAAACCATTGTGCATCCTTTACCTATCCTTAGACTCATCCAATCCGCCATCATCCCTCACATTTCCCATAAAAAGCCCAAAAAATCTAGCCGTAAAAACTCACTCTCACTGCCTGCTGTAGAAAAGTAATTAGAGGTTGTTGTGATAGAATTTTTTGAAATGTGTGGTTGAAAAGCTGTGAACCTATGAAAGATATGGTTAATATTGATTGTTTGACTTTGACTTAGATTAAAATCTGATTTTAATCCGTACCAAACAAGGCCTTAATCTTACAGTTATCCTGCGGCGATCACTTTATCAGGATTATATATTCTTCCTCAATTGTGAAAGTAGTACAAGTTTAACATACAATAGGTTATACCATCTAATGGAAATATATATTACACGAAAAGATTTAATTATCGTCCACACTTCAAACATCTGACAGTGTTATGATCAATATACCTTAGTGCTAGCCCAAAAGTGAGCACATAATTCAGATGGTGGGGAACATCATTGTGAATGACCTGAGTAAATAACTGACAGTTCAAGAGCTCTATGGCCTTAATTGTGACAGAGATGTCAAGGAGCTATATGATGTTTATGAAAAAAGGCAGCCATATTGATCTGTCATATTGTGAAACAATATCAATTTTTCCATCAGCTAAACAAGAACAGCAAAGGATAAAGTTTTACTGTATGCTAATAACACTTGCTAGAGAAGAAAAACCAGGCTTTAAAGGTACTTATCAATTTACTAAGAAAAGAAGGTTTATAATTAATCAAGCATGAACAGGACAACTTCAAACATCCACCGCAGAACAATATGAAATGCAAAGCGGGACAAGGAAGATTTTTAGAGAATTTGAATTAATTGAGCATAACCTTCTCATAATGAAAGAAAACTGCAAGTAAACCCATCCTTGACTAGCTTGGTTACAGCATCCCGAAATCTGTAGTAATCCTTAGCAGTATTGTACACCTGATGAGAAATCCTTGCATACCCCGTAATTGGATCAATCTCCCCCTCCATTGGTGCCCTATAGTAAATCGGCACCTCAACCCCAAAACACATCCTCAAATGTGTTCTTAACTTTAATGCATCTGCATCACTCTTGAACCCCAAACAAGGGGGCAGTCCCACCATCGCCATACTTGAGCACATATCGGGAGGTGTCCCCAACTCTGTCCCCCATGCCTCCACCAACATTTTCGCCATCTCCACAACCTTCTCGTGATTCCTCCTCATTATCCCCTCAATCCCACCCTCAAACCTACTCACAAACTCCATCACCTCCGGCATTACAAGCTGTGGGCTGTAATCCCTTGTCCCAATCCATGCACTCTCCATTGCCAACCCATTCCCATATTCATGTGAAACCACCGGATGGTGCAAGTCTGTTAACTCGTCTGACATCTTACAATACAAAAATGCCGCAGAGGGTGGGCAAAAGAACCACTTATGCAAATTACTGGTGTAAAAATCAGCACCTATGTCCTTCACATCTATGTTGACATTTCCTATCGCGTGGGCTGCGTCTACGAAAATCCTATCCACGCCCTCATCTCTACACATCTGAACCAACTCTTTGACAGGAATTATAACGCTAGGCATCGAAGTAATGTGATCAATCACAGCTAATCGAATTTTCCGACCATTTGCTTTGCCCGTCTGAAGGGCCTTTCGGAACTCTACTATTATTTCAGAATTCGATTTAAGAGGGAAAGGAAGGTGAACCTCGATAACATGGCCACCGGCGCGAGTAATGTACGCTTGAACCGATTTCTTGACAGCGCCATAGGCATAGTGCAGCATAATAGCCGCATCACCCGGTTGAAAAAGGGTAGTGAAAAACGACCAGGTGGTGTGCTGAAGAACGATGGCGGCGGCAGTAGTAGCGTTATCGACAATAGAGATTTCATCAACATGGTCAGCGTTGATAAGGGTCTTGATAATTTGGCGAGTCTTGAGGATGGAGGGCTTTAAGATGTTGAAATAAAAGTTATCGGGTTGTTCGAGGAAGTGGAGCTGATGGTTTTGCTGGGCGGCAATAATGGTAGAGGGGCAGCAACCGAAGCTACCGTTGTTTATGCGGGCGATTGCAGGATCATGGTGTGAGAATTCAGCAATAATTTCTGAAGGGGTTATGGGCTTGGGTTTTGGTTTTGGTTTTGGAGTGGCACAATTGAAGGGTAGCAGAGAGGCCATCTGAGGAGTGGGGGCTAGGCAGTGTCAGATTTGGGATTGGGAAGGCAATGTTTGAGGTTTTGGGAAGGGAAAGTCACGAGAGAAAGAGGGGCGGAAGTACTGAGAAGTGCGTAAAATAATGGTTTGATGACAAAGAAGCTACCATTAACAGAGTAAACAAAAAAAAAGAAATACAAGTGGGAGTGGATGGGACAGGAGAAGGGATAGTCTACCGAAGCTTTCGGACATTATTTGTGACATGGAAAATTAGTCCTCTTAATTTTAGTTTTCAAAAAAACTCCGCTAATTTTGCTATTCTAAATAGGGGTTGCACATTCAAAAAAATAAAAATAAAAATAAAAATGAGGACGAGTATTTTTACTTGGAATCACCCAGTTTGAATCAGAATTAAACGTAACGGTCAAATTCGATTTAGTTCTAATTAATCATCTTAAAATTTAGAACCATATCGTGATAAGACAAAAAAAAGGGTATGTATGTGAATTTTCAGAGAACTAAATCGAAGTATCATGTTGGTGGAATCGTCGAGTTCATCTTTAATTATGAAACTGATGCAATTTGTTTCGATCCCGTATCATATTTTTAAACATTTTCATAATTTCAACAACTATTCCATTCTCGTAAAGTTTGAAACAACACAACATTAATCTAGTAAATGATAAGTTCCATCTTACAAAATAACAAACATAGGCCTAAATCTAAAAATAAAATATGTTATTTTATAATATTCATTCACCAATGTATGGAGTGTATGAAACAACAAACCATTAACATAACAAATGATAATTTGTCACTGTTAGTGAATGAGCATATTTTAAAAAAAAAAATTAAAATATTTTGACAAATTCGATATAAAAAAATATTAAATATTAGAAAATTCAATTATTCTATTTTGGGCCTGGAACCAATAATCGAACCAAACTTTTTAGTTCTTGGCTCTAGTACCCCATTACTTGATTTGACCTAAGAAGAATCAAATCGAATCTAACAGCTCCATTCAATTCGGGAGTTTTGTCCATTTCTAACAAAAGTACGAAACGTGACATACCAAAAACTCTTATCTCATTTTTGCGTGCTCTCCTCCTCAAGATCAATAGTTCAAGCTTGAAGGCTAATCACCAATAACATTGATAAGTGTATTTTCTACACGTATTTGGACATTTAAGTTAGAGTATTTTTTAGATATTTTAACAAATTTTGGCTTAATTCTATGTCTATTGTATTTGTTGTGTACAAATCGATATAAATGGCGGAATGAAGAAAAACGGTGAAAGGGGCTCAATTGCAAGAAAATTCAAAGTTAGGGGACTAAAATGCAAATATTCAAAAGTTGTGTCTCAAGATTAAGATTCGAGATGTGCTAGGGGTCAATTGAATGAGAAAAGAAGTCAAATGAACGAAATATAGTCAAAGTTTTATCATACATCAATTTTCAGTTGAAAAAGTATGCTCCGAATTTTTAACCTCGTATTGAGACTCATTTTTGGTATAGCAAATATTCGAATTGGAAAATGTTATTTCTAGAAGAATTGTAGCCCTTTAAGTTGTCTTTCAAATACACTTTGAATCACTTCAATCGAATATCGAAAAAGAAAGTTATGATAAAATATGAATGATTATCCAGCGCATGAACCAAGGCGCGTGCAGAGCCTCTTTTGAGGCTGCCTGAGGCTTGCAAACCACTTAAGGCACGCCTTCAAGTATACCTAGGTACGCACCTAGGTGTAAAAATGGGGAAAAATATGTTTTTCTTATTTATTTATTTTAACTTATAGAATGCAATCTTTTTGCATTCTATATACTGAGAGGCACGTCTAGAAGGGCTTGAACCTAGTTTTCATGATGGTTGAGCATAAAAAGTGAGTTTTTACATTCAAGAGCTAAAGTTGTGAAGCTTGGGTTGAAGTTCAAAGTTTACGCTTTAGAAGTTTTCAAGTTCTTCATTATATTCTTAGCCTCGGGTGATGTTGTTTCAACATTCTTGGTATAATTTTGACACGAGAATGCTAGGCTAGAATGAAAATTGTTGATTTATAGTTTTAAATTTAAGACTTAATATTTTTTAGTTAATTTTCTTGTTCTTGATTAAATACGCTTAAATCTTGTATTGTTTGAATGTTCGGCCATCATTTAGACAACTAGTTGTTTATTTGTAGTATTGTGATACTCACAATAAGTCGAACACTACTTCTTTAATGCACGGATAATAGATATTAGAAATAAAGTTTATGGCGTGTGCAATCATGTGTGATAATCTCGTGATTAAATGCTTGCTTTGTATATGAATTTGGAGAAAAATATCAATTCTTTTGTGTTACAATCATTGAATTTGGTAGAAACTGGTAAACTATTATTACATTTATTTCTCGAGAGATGATAACTCTTAACTCACTAAATCTATTACTTTTTAACGATTTCGTACGCTTGCAAATTTTGTTAGAACAAACAACATGTACAAAGTGCAACTTAATCTTAATATTATTAATAGTACAACTACTCTGATTGCGGGATCATAGTACAACAATATCAATCCAATGGTATACTCCTAGAACGTTATTAATAGTGCAACATGAGTGGAAATATAAGAACACTTTTAAGTTTAAAAATTTAAGGCTTAAAGGAAAACTTCGAAAAATATAGGAACAAAAGTGGAAATGGGTGAAAATATTGTGTCAATAGAAAGAAGTTATTTGATTAGAAATTACTTTTTGTAAAAGTTAATTTTTAAGTCAATTTTGTTATAAATGGTAAGTTTATTAGTGAACGACAATTGTTCCACATCAACCCTAGAAATTATTATCATTATATCTATAACCATTTCATATAAATATAGGGGTTTGGTTCTCATTATTATACATACAAGTCAATTGACTTATCTCTATTTTCTTCTTTTCTCTCTCTAATTTATAACACGTTATCATCACGAAAATATGTTGGAGAAAACTTTTTCAACTTTTCACACCTCGAATGTGCTCCTATAGCAACAATATCGTGAACGTGGTTTCAAAAAGTACTCAAAACTCATATCTTGCTTGCTTGTGGCTGAATGAAATAATGAACTGCTGATAAAAAAATCATGGGTTACGTCCAATTGGTTTTGTACCGTCGCTCGAAGTAAATGGTACTGCATTGCCTAAAACAAATGCAATATCAAGACAATGACGTTGACACATATTTGAACGTAGACGCGAACGTGCACGTGGAATAAATTATGAAAAAAATAATCAACAAAACTATCAGCAACAAGACAATAATTTCAAAATGTATAAAACAAACGAAAGTAGCACATCCAAAAAGGAGCACGAAGAAAGTTGCTTTAGATGTGGAATAAATTGACATTGTACACGTACTTGTCGTAAGACAAAGCATCTTGTGAATTTCTACCAAAAATTAATCAAGGGAAAGGAAAAAGTGGAGACAAAATTTGCTGATTATGATGGTCCAATTGATGTGACTCATTTGAATGTCTCCAATTTCNTGATATCTTTGCTGATCCAAATGAGAATATTGATCATTTGATTGGAAGTGGTGTGATGAAAGATATATATTAGTTTACTTTTTATTATATTCCTCTGTTTGAGAAATTCATTTTGAAATATTTTTTTACTTTTTGCAAAAATTTAAAACTTTATTATTCATCCTAAATTTCATAATATAGAATTATGTTTATTCATTTAAATTTAAATTCAAGTTTTTAAATATATCAGTTTTGTTATAGATTCATGATGATTGTTAAGATACATGTTTGATTGATGGTGCAACTACACATACTATTTTTCAAAACAAAAAAATATTTTTTAGACTTAGTATTAGTAGAAAATAATATTAGTACGATATCGGGTGCATCGAATATCGTTGAAGGTTTCGGGAGATCTTGTATTATTTTATCAAATAATATAAAATTATATATTGATGATGCACTTTATTTTCTAGCAAATTCAAAAAAAAAAAAAAAAAATTGTTTAGTTTTAAATATATCAACTGCAATGAATATTACATTAAGACGATACAAAAAAATAATGTTAAATATATTTTTATAACTTCTTTTGTATCTGACCATAAGCAGATAAAAGAAAAACTTCAAGCACTTCAATCTGAAATATATTATACATTTATAAAATCGGTTGAATCAAATATTGTCACAAATTAGAAGTTCGTTGACCTAAAAAGTTTTATACTTTGGCATGATCGACTTGGATATCCGGAGCTATAACGATGTGTCGAATAATAAACAACTTACATGGACATCCTTTAAAGAACTAGAAATTTTTTTTATCTAATAATTATACATGTGTAGTTTGTTCGTAAAGTAAGTTAGTCATTAAACTTTCGGTTACAAAGGTTAATATTGAATCTCTAATTTTCTCGGAAAGAATTTATAGAGATATATGTGGGCTAATACTCCCACCATGTGGACTATTTTGTGATATTAATTGATTCTTCTACTAAATGGTTACATGTTTGCCTACTTTTCACTAAAAATGTAAATTTTACTAGACTACTTGCTCAAATCATAAAATTATGAGCTCAATTTTTCAATTACTCAATCAAGATAAATCGTCTTGACAATGTTGATGAATTTAGATTACAAACATTCGATAATTATTACATGTCAATTGTGATTATTATTGAACATTCGATTGCACATGTCCATATACAAAATGGTTTCGCGGATCGTTTATTAAACGTCTACAATTTATTGTTAGGCCATTACTTGTGAAAAAAACTCATAAATTTTGTTTGAGGTCATACCATATAACATGATGCGTCATTGTTAATCAGACCAACTGCCTATTACCAATATTCACATTTGCAACTGGCATTTGGTTATGAACCTAATATTTGCTACATACGGGTTTTGGTTGTATTTTTCAAATCCCTATTTCACCCCTATAACGTATTAAAATAGGTCTCTAACGAAAACTTGGAATTTATGTGGGTTTTGATTCACCATTTATTATTAGGTATCTCGAATCTTTAACGTGTGACTTATTTATTGCTCATTTTGTAGATTGTCATTTTGATGAAATGACTTTCTTAATTTAGGGAGGAGAAAAACTATATCCTGCAAAACAAGGTAAAATTTATTGGATTGAAACAACTTTTTCTCATTTTGATTTCTATAACAATCAATGTAAGTAAGATATTGAAAAAAATCATTAGATATATTTGTAAACACAAGAAAAGTGACAAAATCATAAATAACAGCAGAAAATATTCCAGCAAAAATTGTTGTCCCTACAGAATAATCTGTTGTATCAAATGAATCTCAAATATGCCGAAGCGTGGTCGATCAGTTGGTTCAAAAGATTATGTACCTCAAAAAAGAAAAGTACAACAGAAAAACCAACAAAAAAACTTTGAAAGAAGTAACATTAAAAAAGATTGATCAATCAAATATTGAAAATATTGTTTTTGAAAAATTACAAGTCTTCTAAAATAATGAGATTTTCATAAATTATATGTTATCTCATAAATTACGAAAACAAAATAATATTGGTATAAACATTATTTTCGCATTTAATATGGTTCTTGATATAATGTAAAATGAGGATCTTGAAGCACAGTCTGTTAAAGACTGTCAATATAAAAATGATTCACCAAAATGAAAAGAAGACATACGACATAATTGAATTTCTTATAGAAACGAGAAGCGTTTGGACTTATAGCTCGAACATCTGAAAATGTATTCCCTATTGGATACAAATATATTTTTGTACGAAAGATAAATGAAAATAATAAAAAAGCTCAAGATTTCTCATGAAGACCAAAAATTAATTACAAGGAAACATACTCTCCCGTAATGGATACCATTACTTTTAGATTTTTAATTAGTTTGACTGTGACACAAAGGCTCGATATGCGCCTTGTGGATGTAACAGCTGTCTATTTGTATAGCTCACTTATATGTATGTATTTGAGTATGTATGTATGTATGTATGAAAATCCCTAAAGGTCTTAAAGTGCCAGGAGTAAATGATATGTGCCTGAAAATCATGTTCTCAATTAAATTGTAAAGATCATTATATACATTGAAACAATCTGGATTCATGTTGTATAATCGTCTTAAAGAATATTTGTTGAAAATGGTTATAAAAATAACGATATCTGCCCATTTGTTTTCATAAAAAAAATATATATTTGACTTTCTATTGTGACAATTTATGGTGATGATTTAAATTTAATTAGAATTCTTGAAGAGCTCAATAAAATTGCAGATTGTTTGAAAAATAAATTTGAGATGAAAGGAAAAATCAAATTCTGTCTCGAGTTGCAGATTGAACATTTTCAAAAAATATTATATGCTCATCAATTTATATATACAGAAAAAGTCTTAAAACATTTTTATTGGATAATGCACATCCATTGACATCATCTATGGTTGTTCGATCACTTAATGTGAAAAAAGATCAATTCGTCCACTTGAAAATGGAGAAAATGTTATTGGTCCTAAAATACCATATCTTAGTCCAATTTGAGTATTAACTTATTTTACATATATTTTGTAAAGTGTCATTCAAGGAGTGAATGTTATAAATAGTAAATTTATTAGTGAATGACAAGTGTACCTCAACAGCTCTACAAATTATTACCATTGTATCCCTATTCATTCTTTATATATATAGAGTTTTGGTTCTCAT
>CAIGRP010025298.1:0-12966 GCA_903798385.1 Fraxinus cuspidata | reverse complement strand
TCAAACATTTTAGTTTTCAGTTATGGCCTATGCACTTTTTACTCTTATTAGTGGAACCTAATTTTGATCAACAAACTTGTCCCAAAACAAGCTAGCATAAGGTTGTGCTCCACGCATGCAGCTAACTTTTTCAGCTCGCATAAGGTCGTGCTCCGTTCATGCAGCTAACTTTTTCAATTAGCATAAGGTCGTGCTCCATGCATAAGGTCATGCTCTGCGCATGTAGCTAACTTTTTCAATTAGCATAAGGTCGTGCTCCGCGCATGCAGCTAACGTTTTCAATTAGCATAAAGTCGTGCTCCGCGCACGCAGCTAACACAACAAGCTAAGGTCGTGCTCCGTGCATGCAGCTAACTTTTCAATTAGCATAAGGTCATGCTCCGCGCATGCAGCTAAATTTTTAAGTAGCATAAAATCATGCTCCGCACATGTAGCTAGTGCGGCAAACAAGCATAACTTTATGCTTTGTGCTGGTAGCAAATGCCTCGACCTACTACGCGACCCCAAAACAATGAATTTCATTTAGGTATAGGTCCGGTTATATTGATTAAAAAATCTCGAGACACATTTGTATATCGACCTTATCACATACTCGAGCTCAATTACCTAAAACAATGACAAGTAAAAAGCTCGATACACATTTGTATATCGACCTTATCACATACTCAAGCTCAATTAGCTAAAACAAGGACAAGTAAAAAGCTCGATACACATTTGTATATCGACCTTACTACATACTTAAGCTTAATTACCTAAAACAAGGACAAGTAAAAAGCTCGAGACAATTTGTGTATCGAGCTTATTACCTACTTGAGCTTAATTACCTAAAACAAGGACAATTACAAAGCTCGAAACAATTTGTATATCGACATTATTTTATACTCGAGCTTAATTGCTCTAGACATTTAAACAAAAATGCACGAAAGTAGACAGAAAGTAAAAATCATCGATCTAATATTATAAAAAAGCTCAGTTCAGGCAATGTACTTTGATTACATTTTTTCAAAAGAAAGGGGGAGGGGTACTAGTCTAGGTCTGCCGGGTCCGAATGATCGTCCTGAGCAGCAGTACCGACGTCTTCCCCGGCATCATCTTCCGCATTCGACTCCGAAAGCTTGAGGTCGTTCATTAGCTCATTAACCATCCTCAGGTCCTCGATGATGGGCTTCGAGTCCTCAGGCAGCTTGGTCCTCGGAAATGCTCGTGCTAACCTCAGGCCGTAATGATACGACCCCGAACCATACTGCCCTAATAGTGTCCCGAACTCATCTGACTTCTTAAAATCATCCACTGCCTGAGTTCGGGCTCTTCCCAATTCATCCTCAAATCTTTTTTTGGCATGGACGAGCTCGAGCTTGACCTCCCCGACCTCGTCTTTCGCCGCTCCTATCTCATCCCGAACTTTCCTGGTCTCGATCCGCGTAAGATCACGCTCGACCTTGAGCTCTTGGATCCGCTTCTCTTTTTGCTCGTTTTGTGCCTCGAGGTCAGCCACCCTGCTTGAGGATCCAAAGCTCTTCATGGCTAACCCCCGAGCCATGCTCAATGTCTGCAATATTGCAAAAAGTCAACACCAAATAAGAAATTTTAAAACTATTAGCTCAGGATAAACGCCATACTTTTAAAGTCATAAGCTCGAGAGCCCTCACACCCTTGCCGGGCTCTACATCATCCATGTACTTTTTCACCAAATTCGGGATTAGTGGTGATCGGGCATGTTCCTCCAGCATCGAGCTTGGTAAAGGAGCATCGTCCTCCAAATCAACTATCTCCGGAGTGACCCGAGGTATGGTGGAGCAGGCAGAACCTCGAGAAAAAGGCTGAGACAGATGTACTGGGCTTTTAGACGATTGCCCAAGCCTAGTGGATATCTTGGTCGGGACGGACTCCCGACCTCTCTTTTTCCCCTTCGATGGGACAGGCACCTTAGGCTTCGGGCCCTTTACCTTGTGATGTACATTTGCGATGAGCTTCGAAGGGTCGAACGACATTTCTAAATCTACAAATAAAAAACAAGGCATCAGTTCGACCTTAAGTCTGGGGATAATTTAAAGCAATGAGAGTTCAGGCTCATACCCTCGATACCCCTCACATTGGCAAGATCGAGGGTGTCATCATCGAGCAGGAAATCGGCTTTAGCTGCAAGGGGGTCGTGGTTAACTAGCCTTAACCTATCCCTCTCCAATACCTCGAGGTACTCTTGACCCTCGTTAAACCCATCCTTATCAGGTATCTCCCACCTCAGGCTAAATGGATGGTCAAGGTCTTGCGGTTTAATAAAAAAGAATCGCTCCTTCCACCCCTAAAGAGAGCTGGGAGTATCTGGTGTCCTAAACCCCCATGTCGTTGACAAGTACACAAAACAGTTATACCCCGGCGAGAACTTTAAATTAAAGACCATTCTCAATAGGTCGACCCTAGGCTTTACCTCAAGGCAATGACACAAAATAAAAAAAATAAACTAGGAGCCTCCACCTGTTTAGGGCTAGCTGACCCGGGCATATTAAAAAAGAAGTCAGGAAATGTACGAAGAATGGGTGTAGGGACCGGCCACCTAAGCCCGGCCTTCAGGGCATCCCTAAAGAATGTCATCTCCCCCTCTCGAGCGTCTAAAACTGTTTCTTGGAACTCGGGCGTCCTAACGTCGCATAAGGGCATAACTCCAAACTCTCTAGCAACTTTTATAACAACATGTTTTTTGTACCTGGTCGTTCCTTTAGGGTATGTCAGCGTTGACTCGACCTCGGGGTGCGATGTAATAGGAATGGCCATGGGGATAATAGACGTACCTTCAACCTCGGGACTCCTATTATTCGAACTCCTAGAAGACTCACTACTGCCATCACTCGACCCCTCACTGCTACTACTAGACATAGTGGTACTTGAAATAAAATAACTTAAAAGCTCGAACACTTACCTCTCAAGGTGGTCGCTCACAAAGTCTACTCCCCGAACTCGAGCTGCTTTTACTGAGATTGGAGAGTGAAAAAGTGAAAAAATGAAGGGTCAAAAGGGGGTATTTATAGGGGTCAAAAGAAGGTCAAAGGTCTTGCAATATTGACCATTGGATTAGGCCACGTGTCAATCATCCAAGGTCGATCCATCTTTGCCCTATACGCTTCTGCCATGTGTCAAGTGCCTAACTGTCATCCATTCAACCTCCCATTGAGTTCGATCTCGGGCTGTTTGACTTTATTGCACATGACCTTGCAGTTCGAGTAAGTAACTTCCAACCGCGACCTAGATGCACGGGGGCCTATGATGGTACCAATGTATTATTTTCCTGAACTCGATCTCATTGCCTGAACTTAATCTATCTTATTTAGGCCCTATGAGTTCAGGCCTGAAGATAAGGTCGGGGTTTTAAGGCATGGTCGGGTTAGTATCTCGCCGAACAACTTCCTCCCGTTTGTATTCAAAGGGTCTCCTAAATCATTACGAATTTCACCCCAACCGAAACATGCACTCCTAATACAACACAAACCTCTNGATAAGGTCGGGGTTTTAAGGCATGGTCGGGTTAGTATCTCGCCGAACAACTTCCTCCCGTTTGTATTCAAAGGGTCTCCTAAATCATTACGAATTTCACCCCAACTGGAACATGTACTCCTAATACAACACAAACCTCTTGCAGAGATAAGGAATGTTAGAAGATGAATCCTTCTAGGACTCAACTTCCAACACCTATAAATACACAGCCTGACTTCATTACTAAGGTACGTTTTTCATCAATATACCAGCATATAATTTCTTTTATAAAATTCTTTCTTTGACTTAAGCATTGAAGGGGGAACGAGGAAGCACCTTGACGCCTTTGTTTCAGGTACTAAAGACCAGATCGTGTAGAGTTTCAATCATTCAGTTCGGATTTATCTAGGTCTAAGTTTTTGGTAGCATCACAAATTTTTTCTACAAAATGGTGCCAAAGATGTATGAAAAGACACCAAATTCAAAAACACAACGGTTAAAAACGGCCAAATAACATCCACGAAATTGACTTATGCGACCCTATACCACTGCATAGATGAATGAATACCGAGGCCTCAAGTCCCGGTATTAGACTATGCGACCGCATAGTTCAAAAACGGCCTCTTCCCCATTTTTCATTCCATACTTGATTTTCTCAATTTTGAACAACAATTTCCAATAATCTCCTACTTGTTCAATATTGAATAAAATCCCATATTAAAAAATATACAATACTATGTTTCGATTTGAATCTAATCATAATGTAATTCAAAAAAAGTAAAGTCGGAATTAATACTGCATGAAAGCTTTCCATATAACAATACCGGTAAGAACACATAGACACAAGTATCACGTGTTCTCAAGTTTCTCAAACTCGCTTAGCGCTATTATGGCCTTGTACTCATCCTTTTCAACAAACTTTTAAGGGAGAAACTCTAACTCTCTATTGAAGCGGCACCACCTCGAAGTTTATTTAGGTGAAGTTCTTCCAGTATCTTTGTTACTTTTAGATATACTTGTACTTAGTACTGAACTTCATTAAGAGTTTAAAAACTCATCCCTCATTTTAGTAACAACTAGCATTATTATTACTAGGATAAGGTTATCGTGGATATCAATAATGCTGAAACTATCCACGTATCGAATGACTTATTGTTACCCTTTGAACCCATGGATTACCTTTTGAGTAATGACAAGTAAGGTTGCCATTATTGGTGGACTTTTTAGTTCAAAATTTTCAATCGCATCCTACTCGAAATAGAATTTACTTCAACTACATCCTACTCGAAATAGAATTTACTAAATCTCTATTTAGAGGTTTAGTAAGAGGATCCGCCAAGTTCTCAATCGACTTTACATAATTTAGGAAAATTATTCCACTCTTGATTAATTTCCTTATGTAGTCGTGTCTTAGACTCGTATGTCTAGACTTTCCATTGTATACCTCATTGTATGCTTTCGCTAACATGGCTTGACTATCACACATGATAGGTATCAAAGATGTATTCTTCGTCCTAACGGTATCTTATATAGGAGATCCTTAAACCACTCAGCCTCCTTCCCGATTTCTGATAGTGCTACAAATTCAGATTCTATAGTTGAGTGTGTTATACATGTCGTTTCTTTGATTTCCAAAAAATAGCCCCTCCTCCAAGTGTAAACACCCAACTCGAAGTGCATTTACTTTCACCCATGCTAGATATCCAGCTAGCATCAGTAAATCTTTCTAGCACAGCTGGGAATTTTGTGTATTGAAGACCCAAGTTATTGGCTTTCTTTAAGTATCCAAGAATTCTCCCAATGGCCTTCCAATGATAATTGCTCGGATTGCTAGTAAACCTACTTAGTTTACTTATTACATAGGATATGTCTGGTCTTATACATTGAACTTCATACATAAGACTACCAATAGCACTTGCATACTCTAATTGAGTAATAGCACTTCCATCATTCTTTATTAGTTTCGAACTTGGATAAATTGGGGTACTGTATTCTTTCACGTTTAAATACTTGAACTTGTTAATCACATTCTCAATATAATGTGATTAACTTAGATGATAATCCCCACTAGTCTTAGAGACTTTGATACCGAAAATGGTATCCACTTGTCCAAGATCCTTCATCTTGCATGTAGAAGATAGAAACCTCTTCGTTTCTTCTATCACGTTCATGTGATTATTCATAATCAACATGTCCTCAACATATAAACAGATAAAAATCACATAATTATCACATAATTTAGAATACAAACATTTATCTATGCTATTATGTTTAAAACCAAAAGATATTATAGCTAAGTCAAACTTTTCATTCCATTTCTTAGGTGCATGCTTCAAATCATATAACGATTGCACACCTTGTGTTCATTTCTAGGTAGAACAAACTCTTCGAGTTGTTCCATATAGACTTCTTCAACTAGATCCCCATTCAAGAATGCCATCTTGACATTCATTTGATGATCATGCAAGTCATATATAGAAGCTAGCGCAAATAATATCATTATCGATGTTATTCTAGCTACTGGTGGATATGTGTCAAAGTAGTCAATTTCTTCATTTGTCGGTAACATTTGGCTACTATTCTAGCTTTAAAGGTATTAAGAGAACCATCAGCCTTATACTTTCTCCTAAATACCCATTTACATCTAATAGATTTGGACCCAGGTGACAAATCGACAAGCTCCTAAGTCTTATTTGACAATATCGAATCCATTTCGTCCTTAATTGCATCTTTCCAAAAGATGCTATCATGAAAAGCCATAGATTCTTTATAAGTTTTAGAGCCAGTTTTCACTTGTAGAACAAAGGGAATCATTCTTACAACATTCACCTCATTTCCTTCTACCAAGTAAAAGGAAATAAGTTGAGAATCAATTTCATCCGATCCCAATGACTTTCACAATTCGAGTTCTTTTGCTTCTTCGTAGTTCACTAGACTCATCAACATCTTTAGAAGATGTTTCATTTCGTGTTCCACTTGAGGTAAGGATATCTTTATGAATTTTCCTCAATTCATTATCCGAAATAACGAATCATCAAAGAACTCCACATCACTTGATTTATTGGTCTCCAAGTTCAATAATCTATAAGATTTGCTATTGTTAGCATATCCTACAAAGACACATTTAATGCCTCTTGGACCCAACTTGGTCCTATCAGGGTTCGTGTTCTTGCAATATGCAAGACATCTCCACACTTTGAAGTATCCATTGTTCGGTCTTCTCCCTTTCTACAATTTATAAGGAGAAATCTTAGTATGTTTTGATGGAATCCTATTTAATATCCTACATGTAGTCAATAAAGCTTCACCCCACAAATTAAATGGTAACTTAGCATATGTAAGCATAGCATTAATCATTTCAACTAAGGTTCTATTTTTCCTTTCAGCCAAACCGTTTTGTTTGGGTGTCCTAGGTGCAGAACATTGGTGAATAATGCTATATTGTTCACAAAATGTATTAAAATCACTAGAGATGTATTTTCCACCTCTATCACTTCTTAAGTTTTTAATTTTCTTTCCTAAGTGATTTTCAACTTCACTTTTATAAATCTTAAACATATCAAATGCCTCTTATTTATGCTTCATCAAATAAACATAAGTGTATTTAGTGCAATCATACCTATATCCACCTCTAGTTAGCATTCCATTTAATTCACATATGTTGGAATGAATTAGTTCTAAGATACTAGGGTCCTTTTTACACTTAGGTATGGCTTTTTAATTATTATAACTTCTACACATGTTTTGCACTTAAATTCACCATTTACGTCATATGAAATCAAATCACATTTCATCATTCTTTTCATTGTACTTTTGCGAATATGACCTAATCTAGCATACCACAATGAAAAAGAATCAACAACATAAGAAGATTCAACTTTATTATTTAAAGATTTGTCAACAGTACATAATTTGACTATTCCTTCACATGAATAGCATTTTCCAACAAATTTCCCGTTAAGGCATAATACAAGTTTACCGGACTGAAATACACTATTTATGCCCGATTTTTCCAAGAGATTTTCACTCACTAGATTTCTATTATGTCGGGAATATGAAGCACATTTGTTAAAATAACGGTCTTTTTCAGAAGTGAAGATGATATCGACATTTTCCTTGCCAATTACTTTTGATCGAACCTCGTTGCCCATTTAGATCTCTTGGTTTCCATCCATCTCATGGTATGTTGTGAATAAAGATTTGTCATATGATACATGCACAGTTGCGCAAGTATCATACCACCACCC
Organism: Fraxinus cuspidata; assembly: GCA_903798385.1. Taxonomy (NCBI): domain Eukaryota; kingdom Viridiplantae; phylum Streptophyta; class Magnoliopsida; order Lamiales; family Oleaceae; genus Fraxinus; species Fraxinus cuspidata. The sequence continues at coordinate 5,251 of CAIGRP010025298.1, read as the reverse complement.
AATTGATCGCATTTATTTCGCTAATGGTGGCCACTATCTTGTCTTCTTAAAATGGAATTTATTTTATCCTCAAAGTCGTTTTGTTTCCGGTGTCTCCAATCTTTTGCATAGTGTCCAGATTTTCCACACACAAAACATCCTCCTTTGCTCTTCTTTTTGGACTTGTTGAAGTTCCTAAAAGGCTCCCTCTAGTTGAATTTTGCAAGCGGTTCAGTTTTCTCCACCGCATTGGCCTTGGAAGTGCTTTTATAAGAATTTTCATTCTTATCTCTCATTCTTGACTCTTCCTCAATGCACAAATGTTTCTGCAATTGTTCCAAAGAATAATCTTCAGAGCCATGCATTATTTTTTCCTGTATCATTTCCAAGTTTTGAGAAGTTTAGCAATTATTGCCCCCACTTGAAAGGTCTCTGGGATTTCAATCTTCACCGCCTTCAATTTGTTGACTAACACTTGCAGTTCATGAATTTGGGGAAGCAAAGGAATATTTTCTAAAAACTTAAAATCAAAATATCTCGATATTAGAATTTTCTTAGTGCCTTCTTCCTCGGTTTTATACTTACTCTCCAAAGCATTCCATATCTCTTTTGGCAATGAAGTATTTGTGTACAAATCATATAAATGATCCGACAATGCATTGAGTATGTGACCACGGCATATTAATTCATCTTCTTGACGCTTTAGTCTTTCTGCGTTGATTGCTTCGGTTTCTCCAATAGATGGTTCCGATAATAGCGTCAAATCTGGATCAAGAATATAAAATATCTTCAACGCTATTAGTAAGAATATCAACTTGTCTTGCCACTGTGTGAATTTTGTGCCATCGAAACGACCCAAGTGAACCAAATCCTGATTCATCAATTTTATTGTTGCCATAGTTGTTTCATTCTTCATCGCAGAAATTTAGTTTGAGATTGTTTGAGAAGCACTGAATTTGGAGAAAAACACACCAAAATATTGCAACAATGAGATCAACAAACACGAAAAAAACCAGGATCAAACTTAATAAAATGAACACCAAAGGCTCGAACGCGTGATCGTTGTCCTCAAACTAAATTTGCCCTTCTCCGAATTGATTGAGATGCTTAAGGATTTTTGACAAACAGTTAGTAGGAGTAATCAAGCCTTAATTGCAATTCCACCCAAACTTGAGAATACAAAAGGGAAAAATAAATATGAAGAAGAGAATAATTGATTTCTATTGCTTTGGAATGATATATGATTCAATAAAGTTTTTCAACCTTTTTCCCGTGAACAAGGATCACCTACATATAGCTCTCAAATATTTTCTACGAAATGGTGCCAAAGATGTATGAAAAGCCTCCAAATTCAAAAACACAACGGTTAAAAATGGCCAAATAATGGCCACAAAATTGACCTAAGCGGTCGCATAGGATTGACCTAATGCGACCACATAGATGAATCAATACTGGGGCTTCAAGTCCTAGTATTAGACTATGCGACCGCTTAGTTATTTGAACTATATGGTCGCATAGTTCAAAAACAGCCTCTCCCCCATTTTTCATTCTATACTTGATTTGCTCAATTTTGAACAACAATTCCCAATATCTAGTTCCAGTTGTCTAAAACACATTGCAACCTCAATTCTATATCAAATTCGGAAGACGGTTCTAATGAAGTTGTTACGCAACAATTGAAAGTGGATATACATACATGGTTTCAAAATTGTCAAATCGCTAAACACATGGTTCAAGAATACATGGCACCGAATAAGGAACATCAATATTTATTTCCCGACAACATGTAGTGGCCACATTTTCATGCTACAAAATATGCATGTATACCCTCAGACTTATTTTCATAAATTCGGAATGTATCCTCCAATGTTTTTGTATTTCAAACATATTCTCCCAGACCAATACTGATTGTCAAGTAGTGCAAAAATGTTGATGTATACGAGCATGTCGGAATGTTCTTGTGCATACTTGCACATGGTAATGGGTATCGTCAAGTGCAAATGTTGTTTGGGCATTGATTGCACACGATTTGTCATTACTTCATGATAGTCCTTTGTATAGTTGTCTCGTTCGTTGCACACATGATTAAACCTGATCCAAGTTACAAAAATGGCGCTTCTAATCATCACCCGTTTCTCGAACGTTATCCATTGTTTCAGGTTCGTATTTGTACTTAGAACAACACTACTGAATAAGCCAACTTGCATGGACATGTTCAGTTGACACGATTTTTGTTGACATGTAATCAACAGGAATGTATCGGTGCAATTGATCCTGCGCATGTGAAGGTTGTGCTGCCACGACATCGAAGTCATTACTTTATAGGAAGAAAAGGAATTTCGACCCGGTATGTGTTGGCCGCTTGTGATTTCAATTAATGTTTCACATTCGTCTTGGCGGGGACAACAAAGAGCACACATGACAATCGTATTTTGACATGAGTTGTACATAGTTTGGATATAAATTTCTCAGCACCCACAAATGGAAATATTATTTAGTCAACTCGGGTTTTGCACATAGGTCTGGCTATATGGCTTCATACAAGAGACTTGATATACGATATCATTTTCAAGAATTTTGGAATGGCATGGGCAGGTGACAACGTCGATTAAAAATGTTTGCAAGAGATTTAATTACCATCAATCATCTCGTCGTAATGTTATTGAGCGGTTATTTGGTGTATGGAAGCATAGATGGAAATTCTCGATCAAATGCCTAGTTACTTGTTCAAAGCGCAAACTGCTATTATAGTGGCAACAATGTGAATTCATAATTTCTATGGAGAAACGCTCAACTCGATGAGGGGTTTCATAGAGCGGAAGATGTCGATGACGAAGAAATTGAGGTAGATCTACCTAATGAACAAGATGAAATTGTTCTGATGAATGATTTTGACGAGGACATACCGTGACGTCAATTATGCGATTATATGGTACAGGCATTATGATAGTGTTTGCAACTAATTGTATTGAAAACATTATTTATCGATTCTCGGCAATATTAATGTATGCGACATTTTCAAAATACGAATGTATAAATCGAAATTACGTTGATATTTTTGGGACCGGTACGTTGTTAATGACCACAATATAATGGAAAATGTTTTTGAATAATTAATTGAGCGATTGCACAAACGGACGCGTAACCCATTTTGGAACTAGGAGTTGACAACTTTTAGGAAGTCACAATCAAGGGCAAGAATGTAAATTGACAGCATATTTTTCCTCAAGGGTCCTTGCAAATTCAAACGTAATTGAATTTATTAATTGCAAAGTTGAATGCGCTTGTCTGGCAGCAATTTTAATCAAGATTTTAAGCAATTTTCTTACCATTGACAGCCATAGGCCCATTTTGTACCTTTTTAGGTGAGAATTTCTTGAGAAAGAAGTCAAAAAAGGGCAGCACTGATCCCATTTTACATAGGCAAAAGAAAAAAAAAAAAAATTGACTAAAATCTGGTAAAAATAGTTCCCACACAGTGGCTCAATTCAAACAAGGGGCCCACGTGAGTTGAAAATGAGGATTGAAAATTTGGAAATAATGGGGGCTAAACAAGGGCTAGACCGGAATGAAAAGTCGAATCAATAATTTATTTTTGAGCTTTCGATTATTTACTGATTATTTTCAACTAATAACATATATATTTGTTACAATGCAATAATTTTTACATTGACCAATAAATCATTTAATGTGATTTTTCCCTTTTACAATATTTAATCCAACTTTCAAAATAAAAAATAAAAAATTGTTTTAAGATTACGTTTTAGAGTTGAAGGTACTTTCTTTATAAGATATGGATTAACTATTTCTATTCCACATCGGTTTCTATAAAGGCGTTGAAGGTCCAATGGTTCTCGAGAGAACCGGTCAATTGATGTTTTAATAAATTGGTTTTAAAGTTATAAGTGAACTGCTTTTTCAACTAGTTCAAAAGTTTTTCCAATAAACCGATCTATTCGGTGCAATTTTTAGAAGTAGGAGTTTTTTAAGAAACTCTTTAAAAGGATTGGTCGATGAAACATGAACTAGAAACTAAACCTTAATACTTATAACTCTTCATATACATTGCATAGCCTTCTTAGGGGTCGAGTTGTTGAAGAAAGGAAAAGTGAGACACTATTTTAAATAGTCAAACCCTAAAATCAGGCTCAAATAATTTCTTTTTATGGGAATTTTGCTTAGATGTCATAAAATTTAAAACAAAATTAGAAAGTGCACCAAAATTTGACACTTTTACAACTAGTGCTAAAAACATTCACTTTTTGCGTGTGAAATGTCAAAATCACCATTGGAGTTACATTTTGGGTGTATTTAATGTATTAATGCTAATTAATGCCATAATTTGATGATTTGACTTGTCTAAGAAAAATCATTGAACATACTTAATAAACAATGGGGAATAGAATTCTTAATAAAAAAAATAAAAAATGCATAACTTACATTTTTTAGGTGATGACATTTTTTCTTCAAAAACCCCAACTTTGTTTACGTTTTCTCCATTCCAATATCAAGAAAAAAAATTCTTCAATTCATCATCCATTTTTAGAGGTTAGCATTTACAAATTATTTAATATTTTTATCTTCTAACTTACTGTTTTTTAATTGTTATATTCAACATGCTCATATTAATTTGTAATTTTTCAAGTTTTTATTCATTAATTCAATTTGGTTTTGTATATGTTTTTAAATAAAGATAGCAATGTTCTCCATAAAATGTTGTCAAAGATGTCCTATTTAATAAAGCATTGGGAAAATTATTTGTCAAAGTTTTGTCATTTGGTGGTTGAACATTGATGAATGCATTTAATGTTACCAAGAATGTATTCCAATTACACCCCTTAAATGCTACTCTTTATGTGCTAATCGTAAATACCGACAGCTAAACTGTCGTGGAAATCAACACTTAAAATGTTGAACTCGACACTTAGTTAATTAATTAATAGGCAACTCAATTAATTAATTATCCAACACTTGTTAATTAATTGGTAAATATCATTCTTCTGATTCTCTTTTGTGTGTGATCCATTAGGTTCCCAATCACGATGTCTAACAACGTGAATTATTATTTTGATCTAATCAAAGTCAATAATTTTAAACACCCCTTTTTAATTTTTCATTAATTCACATTCGTTGTCCCAGATTGACATCTAGCAATGTGTCGGGCAATACATGTGACGGAAAATATCACGCGACGTGACAAAATCAAACTTGTTCATTTACCATAAAACGATAATCCTTTTGTCATATGATCAGATCAATTATGAGATATGGA
>CAIGRP010025279.1:0-20953 GCA_903798385.1 Fraxinus cuspidata | reverse complement strand
CTGATCTCAAAAAGACTTTTTTGAAACGATTCGCCACAAGCATTGAAGGCGAAAGGCCCATTCAGCTGCTGCAAGACATGAATACCCTCTTTATAATTGAAAAAGGAGGTTTTTGGAGAATTAAGAGAATAATCAATATTCATATATCCACAAGAGAGACAAATTCCAAAAGAGAAAATATATTAACATTTGAACTATCCTTCCACATATTCCCATTTTACAGTGACAAGAATTAGTGAGGTTTACGATATTACAATCGTTGTTAGTGCGATTATTTTTGTGGGACTCGCCGGAGCTCGAATATTTTTTATCTCTCGCTGCAAAGTAACTCCCGCGTCAGTTTCCTCCTTATTACCGCCAATATTCCAGTAAGAACGTACCGGAATCGTACTTGACCTGGCGAGCGTGGGCCCCGATATCTGTTAGCTCATTTCTGGGTATCAACAGAATTGTTGGTCATGCTTTTGCATAGAAAATGTCCTAAAACGATTCTATATAAAAAAACGCACATCCATTGAATATAGCACAATGGTTGTCCGTTCACTTAACGATAAAAAGATCATTTTTTATTTCGAAATGATAACACATAGATACTTAATCCCCAAGTCCATATATTGTTTGAACTTGGTTTAAATTTGGTTAAGTAAAACCATGAAAATGTAATTTTGTGTCAACTTCGGACAAATAATTGGACATGATCCGATAGTCAAATTACAAAAGTCATAGACTAATTTGTTTTAATCGTCGAAAAGATAATATCGGTATATTTGGAATCTCAAAATCAATTTCGAATGAATGAAATATTGTTGTCCAAAGATAGGAAGAAAATTGGGAATCAACATATATAGGAGCCACTCGAGTGACGCCTGGCGCCGACGAGCGCCAAACCCACTACATTGGACGCTCGAGCGACACAGACGGCGTTGGGTGAGCATTGTGGTGGGCAGCAACCTTTCATGAAAAATGCTGAATTTTTGGGCTTGTCTCTCTAGCGGCAACCCCTCATTCTCTCTAAATTGGATCCTCTTGTTGCTGTAAAATCATTCCATATTATTATTCTTGCATGCACTGCATCAAAACTCTCAAGAATTCATAGTTTTCTTGCATCAAATATCATGTTCTTGGAAGAAAATAAATTATGTATCAAGTTCGTTGGTCTACATAATTTGGAGTACTCCTATTACGAGATGTGGTCGTTGCATTTTGAGAGATGATCGTAAAACCGTTAGAACTGATGGGGGCCAAATTTGTTTTAAGATGAAAGTGTTAAACACTTAACTTGACTAATTCTATCACTTGCATTTCTATTTATGATTTCTTTTTAACTTTTTTTTCGATTAAAGAAAAGGCTAACTTTCTTTGGATTTTTGAAAGGATTGAATTGAAGAATGGAATGACTTTCATCGAAGAATGGAAATGATTAAATTCGTCTTCATATATTCGATTTCAGTAAGTTGAAACTTTGTTCGTTTTCATGTTTATGTAAAAGATATGTTGTAGAATATAATGTATGCACGTTTTCTGGTGTGAAATCCCCAACATATATTTAGAGCCCGATTGACAATCATTATTATAGAAAAAGGAGTTTGAATAGTGATTTTTAGAAGAATAGTTGGTTAAAAATTAGGAAAAAGTTTCTAATATATATATAGAATATTTTATTGTGTGAATGTGTAGTTGAAAATAGTCTTGTTGTAACCCATAAAATAAAGTAATGAATGCCAAACATGCACTTTGTACAATAGGTGATTTATTATGTCTTGCTAGTATTACTCAATGGGATACGACATTTGTTGTGAATTTGTTAGCAAAATATAGATCTTCTATGATGCAAAGAGTTGGAGTGGAACTAAATATGTAATCCTCTCACATGTGATACTTCAAGATTGTGGGGAATCATGCTTAACTATTCCAATCAATGAAGCAATTTTATTGATGGCAATAAACGTGGTAATACTAATGCTCAGCCATTTCGTTCAAATGATAACATTACACCCTTGTTCGTATAGGCAATATTTTACCTCAACACTTGAGAAGCTGATAAACGGGATTGGAATGCATTGATTTAGAGATTTCTGGTGTGTTTGAGCCACCTTATTTTGGAAAAATGTATTCTGAAATAGTAGATTGATGGTGAATTTGTGGTTGAATAAGAAGGAAAAGTTATTGATGTAATGAAAAATATTATTTTATTGAAGAATGTGTTGTTAAAAATGAGTAGAAGAATGAAAATGAAAATTTTAATGTAGAGGCGCACGTGACATTAGCACGAGGGAGGTAACTACGTATTGTATTTGTTTTCTTTCATTTAGATTTTGTCCCATTTAATTTTTGTGCAAAGTTCTTAATGATGCAATTATCACGACATATTCAAAAGAATAAAGTACTATTTTTCTTTAATTATGATTTTTTTTTTTCACAAAATTCTTCTAGTAAGATTATAACAAAACATATGGAGTGTCGTAAATATAATAACTGATGGATGCCCTTAAACCCTTACCTTAATTTCATTAGTCAGAAATTATATATGTTACAAACATTATGTTTGGCCCGATTTAAAATCTGACTTTAATCCAAGTCAAAGTTAAATAATTAATATTAACCACATTTTTCATGGGTCCCACAACTTTTCAACCACACATTTCAAAAACTTCTATCAAAATCTAATTTTAATCTCCACCAAACACTTCTTTAGAAAAATTCTTAGCTTTTTTTTTTATTTATATTTATTTTTCTTGTCTTATTTTACAATAATTAATGGTATTTGACAAAAATAAGTAACTTAAAAATAAATTATTTTTAAGCACAATCAACCGTGATCTCCTCGGGTTCAATGTATCTATATATACCCGGTTAATTGAATTGGTCCTCTGCGTAGAACTTGAGACAATACATACATAGCTGAAAAAAGAGGGTACCAGCAAATTTCCAGAAATGGATCTGAACCCTGTAAGTTTCATCATTCATTGCTTTCTCCACAGATACTCACCGACATAATTTCAAGATAAAATTCATAGTATAATGGTTTCTTTATATCTACCGTGCATGTTAAAATTTACCAATTATTGTAATAACTCTGAAACGTAGTATACAATGTCATTGACTTGGGTTTATGTTGTAGATCTGTTATTTGATTCTATTTTTAGATGTTAAATCCAATTTCTGGACCCGAATAGTTCTTGGGTACCTCATACTATTGGGTTTCGAATTCTGAATTAATTAAAGTTTGGAGTTGTTGGATTCATGGTTACGATTGTGAAGATACAAAGATGCCGAGATTCTAATTCGCATTTTTTCTCCGATTATTGTATTTGAAAAGGGGAGTTGGAAATTTCGAGACCTTTGAGAGAATATCGGTTTACGCAATTAGATTCAATGTAATTTTATTGCTTACAAGGAGAAAACCTCGTGTTTCAGATACCCATTTATTTGTTGAGAAATTCTCGTGCTAACACGATTTATATGATTAAGAACATAAGGACTCTAAAATTATAGTTTGAGGTGGAAAGCTACTATGATTAAGAACACAGAGATTTTTTAGTTTTTTTGAGGTTGGGATTCAAAACTGGAAAAAGGTTATTTATGATGGTTTTATGAGGGCAAAAGCATAGGGGTTTGAGGTACTTCGTGTCGAGGGGGATTAACATGATAGTTGGAAAGGCACACAATCCGTGTTGTCCTAGGCTGAGGATAGGTTGGGATTATGGCAGTGGTTGCTATTATACTTCGATTTCTATTGACCCAGGCTAAAATCATTAGAACTGGTTTATATATAAAATTGGCATTTCCTGAACTCTATATATGCTTGAAGTAAACTTTCATCCATGGTAGTTGTATGTAGATAAGACCTTTCCAATCCCCCTTTCGCCATGCATAAAATAAACCAACAATTAATATAAGCACGTGTAGGTAGGAAAACATAGGTGTTGGCGGAAGAAGAGGCGAAAAAAGAATTAGAATTATGGAGTTCTATTATTTGGAATACACAATATGGCTAAAAATCAGAACTCTGGATTTTCTGTTGCATCTGGATGGGGAAATACCGTCACATTATCTAATAGACTCACTGATGGTTTATCTTCCCAACACCCCTCTCAAACACACTGTAAATAAATGAATAGTAACATTGCCTGATTGCTCATCATAAATCTCTCTCTTTCTGTTCTCAGCCTGCAGGGGAGAATTATGCTCATCCAAATATATGTTTCTTCCACGTGCTTTTCAAGGTCATTTATATCTTATACTGTGATGTTAATTCTACTTGCAAATTTTAGTACTGGATAACGTTAAATTACTCCATTTGGCAGGCTGCAGCTTTGGCATTTTACATTCTTTCAGCTCTATTTTTTGATAGCTTTGTCATTATTTTTGTCGTTACCGTGCTTCTAGCTGCTCTTGATTTTTGGGTAGTCAAGAATGTGAGTGGACGCATCTTGGTTGGTTTAAGATGGTGGAATGAAATAAACGATGAAGGTGAGAGTGTGTGGAAATTTGAATGCCTTGATCAAGAGGTGGGTAATCATATTTCACATAACCTTAATTTGCATATTTAATATTGGTGATACCTTCAATATATTTAAAGGTTGTACATACTTTCAGTCTCTACATCATGAATCATACGTTGCTTATGTCACTTGTTCTGACTTACATTTTACCCAATTTCCTGCTCTCCCCTGCTTAGTCATTGGCTCGGATTAATAAGAAGGATTCGTGGCTGTTCTGGTGGACCTTATACCTTACTGTAAGTATAGATCTGTATTAAAGTATATCATAGGACCCCATATTTTTAATATTCAACTCAATTAATTCGTAGAATTTTGAAAAGAGTTATGCCAATACATGTTATAGATGTGTAATTTCTCTGGAAAGATGTTTGCCTCATAGCCATCTTTGTCAACTAGAGAAGTAGCTTCTTCGACACGCATATGGCTATCTCAGATTTGGTTAAAAGCATTACTTAAATTTGGATCCTACGTTATCATATCTGGTGGTTTCGATACAGCTAGACTGAACCCATTTGTTTCTGTAAAGTTGATTTGAGAAATATTTCATATATTCTCTATCATAGCTAAATGATCTTGCTTGTGCTTGTAGGCTGTTTTGTGGCTCTTCCTTGGGATATTTTCCCTCATAAGGTTTCAAGCTGACTATCTTCTTGTTGTTGGAGTTTGTTTGACCCTCAGCATTGCAAATATTGTTGGCTTTACTAAATGCCGAAAAGGTGTGTAGACTTACTTATCTAACCTTTATATTTCATCAGTTTTCAAACATGTTTCTTCCAGATATAATGTTTGATATACTTGTGTATACACTTTTATTTATGACATTATGAGGAGTAATATATTGCTGGCTGCAAATTATAGCTTGTCAGTTCCATTAATAGCACCCAATCACACTTTGACATCAACTGCTACTTCTGCACTATTTGGTCCATTTATCTTTCTATTCATGCAAGAAGAGATCCCTTTATAGGTTTCAAACCTGTAAATACATTTAAGAGCATTTTTGGGTTTATTATAATGAAGAGTAATGGGTTCTATGAAATGTGTGTATATTAAGTGGTTAGTAGTTGACAAGTTGTGTATATGTGGTTAAAATTAATGATTAACTTTGACTTCAAATTATAAGGAGATCATAATGAAACCCAAACAAACGCTAAATTGTATGTTGTGTAGTTTACTTTTGTATGGGTCACACAAGCACGTGCATGTGTGTATATATATATGTGTACATGTATTGTTGACTCACTCTGGTAAGGAATAAGCATGTTACTGATTTTGTCTGACATATTTTGCCTCTGCTTGAATTTATCTTAGTACCTTACAGAGCACGTTGAGGGCATTTATGTAATTCGAACTAGTAAGAGAGGATGATCTTTCTATATCCTACTAGGCATCTGCACTCTCCATTGGGCATCTCTCTCTCGTCATGGGTTAAGTTCTCAAATTATCAACCTGTGATATTGACCCTGTTTTTTTACGAACATTTGTCCATATTGTGGTTCGAGTTAATTCTATGGTATGAAATCCAACGTCTTGGCTGCCCAAAACCCATTTGGCCAGCCTAGCACCAGTAACCTTTCCACTAATCTCTCTCTCTCTCACCTGCCACAGAATCACCATATGCATTGTGAATAAATACTCAACGTTATTCTTTCAAAATTGGAGCTAACACATTGTTATTGATTCACACCACGTAGTGCCCGCTAGAACATTTGTGATCTTGTGATGGAAATCAAGCCATTTGTTTCCACCACCGGTAGGCAGACTGCAGATTTCACAACACAATCTGTGTACTTGTATTTTCTTTTCTTCCGTTGCGATCATCTTTCTATATTCATTGTGGTGCACAAGATCTCTTTCGTACAAAAGTCAAAACTCTTTCTGTGGAGAGATGCAAAGTCTCTCGTCCAGTGGAGAATTGAGTATATAGATGAATGCAAAATGTGTTAATACAAAATTTTTGGCGAAGCTCTAACTACTGGTGGGAATTGAGAATTCTTCCGAGTTCCTGAGCTTTATTTATTTATAATGCCATTATATTGCACCTCAACCTCTTGGCAGTTTTGTCATGGAAAAATGTGCACGTGGAGTAAGTTAGCAAGACTCCTAGATATACATTAGTGTGTATATGCATCTCCTTGAGCACTAATATTTTCCATTCCGTTGATTCCAGATGCTAAGAAGCAGCTTCAAGCGTTTGCCACCCAGACCCTTGCTTCTAGGTTCTCATCTACCATACAATCGGCATTTACCGTTGTTTGAATGTGTGTACAGATGAACAGAGGAAGATGAAAACTGCATTGAGAATCTTTAAGAAGTACTGCTTTCATTTAGGCTATTTGGAGTTTTCTTTTGCAGTCTTGTAGAGATATAACAGCAGCATACGGCAGAGGGTTTTCTATACGGGCAACTTATTATCTATTTCTCAAAAGTGTTTGGTTCTTTTCAATTGCTTTGCCAACATTTTGCTTTAAACTATTGAGCAATTCATTTTGTTTGTGCCTATATGAAAATCAACATCGAATCACTTGAGAGTTCAACTTGACTTGGTCAAAGGAGCCTTTTTATTGGAGTGGCCAGATAGATCAGCACATAAGGTCAATTCAAGACTCCAATATAATCTGGTCTATGAGACGTTGTTTGAAGACATCATTATGATATAAATAAAAAGGTGTTGCCCTTCACTGGTATTGAAGAGGCTCGATAGATTGGCACAAAAGGTCAATTCAAGACTCCATCAATACAATTTGACCTATCGGACGTCATTTGAAAACATCATTATGATGTGAATAAAAAGATATTGCGCTTGAGAGATATTGGAGAGGCCAGATAGATCAACACAGGAAGTCAATTTAAGATTGCATCAATACAATCTGACTCGAGACACCATTTGAAAACATCATTATGATATGATTAAAAAGGTGCTCCTTGAGTGGTAACACTGCTCATGGCAACCAATCAAGGAAAAGTCATGATGATCTGTTGCTATCGAACTCTCCACCAAATCAAATCTCTTCAAAGTAGTCGGTGGCATATCGATCTAGATCGGACAATGTGACTTAACATGATTAGGATGACAAGCTTGAGTCCAATAGATGAATAGGGACGTCAAAATAAGCAAGACCACCCAGGTCGGAGCATTCCAGCCTGCTAAAAGCTCAACACTGGGCCCTTTAATTAGACTGTAACAAGCTACCCAAAAAAGTGTCTTGCCAGCCCAATAATTGTTGAAGATACAGATTAAGTAACCGTTATTCGAATTCAAAGCTTCTAAAGATGCCCTTTCTATAGCGTCCCTCGTGATATGAGAATTCTTTGTATGTACTAAAAAATGTCACCACCATTACTCATGGTGGTCTTGGATTCAGCAAGCCAACAATATCAATATTTACTGTTTGTCAATCTCCAATTTATCCACCATGCCAGGTAAAAGGTATAATTATATCGACAAAAAATAAAGAAACGTGCTGGTGCTGGTATTATAGCATAAACAGGAATGCAGAAATTACAGGAGTCCACTGTCCATACAAATCTACCTCACAATAATAGTGATCTCTATGAAAAACAAAATTAAGCATAGAAAATAGATTGCTCTAGTAAAGCAAGATCACATGATACAAAGCCCTCAGAACGGGAAAGAATTTCCACTTCAACAAGGATTCGGCTATCAAAATCATTGAAGAAAATTCCTTGTTTAGGCCTGCATTGGGTAAAAAAAAAAAAAAGGGATCATAAGGGCTAGCAATCAGCTTAATAAGAACTAAGCCAACGGAATAAGCTCTCTCAGGGCAATCCGACTGGCCTACCTTGTTAGCAATGTTGTTGGAGAGCCAGTCTAGACCCTCATAAAGCCCCTCCCCTGAAGTTGCACATGTGCTCTGGATATACCTGCGAGAAATGTGAAAAAGGGAAGCCCTCAGCAGTTGAAATAAACCATGTGGATGTACATGCAGATCAAGTTGCCAAAAACTTCTCTTATTTTTAAATAGGTAAGAGAGAGAGAGAGAGACCAGTGACGTTGACGGAGGGAGTGAAGTCCAAGCTTGTCAGTTATCTCAGCAGCATTCATAGCATTTGGAAGATCTTGTTTGTTTGCAAATACAAGCAGCACGGCATCCCTCAGTTCATCCTATATAGGCATTAGTTCAATATCACTGTCAAAAATCAGGCAGTAAAAAACCTACGATATGCGTCTCGCATCAATTAACTAAACGGGCTTTATAGCCTCTGGCTAATACTCTGATACCTCAGTCAAGCAACTGAGCAAGTCATTAAGAAAGTAATGAATTGGATAAGTAATTCTTACATTTTCTAGAACCATCTCCAAGATCTTGTCTTATATATTTATCACAGCCTAATTTCAATGTACTAAATGCCAACAAGAGGCACGTCGCATAGATTAGTTTGATTACCTCATTCAACATCCTATGCAGCTCGTCCCTAGCCTCGACTACACGATCTCGATCATTACTATCAACCACAAAGATGAGTCCTTGAGTGTTTTGAAAGTAATGTCTCCACAATGGTCGAATCTGGATAAATGGAGTTCAGAGTAAACTCAGACATGGTATTCAAATTTTGGAAACACTGAACATTTAGTTAAACAAAAGACAGCAAATATGCAACAACAGAAAAAATTAAGAAGTTATTTGTGCATATACATGCCCTAAGTACCATCTAATATAATCATTAAAACATCACGGATTGATCCATGTAACTCTGTTCTATCTTTTCGCTTCTAAAAATTAATGTGGGGCTAGGTTCAAGGCAATATTCAACTTACAGTACAATGCCCAATACCTGGCATCTATTTTATGCACTCCAAAAGGATTGTATAATGGGAGGACATTATTATTTGTGTTTGGGAAATGATAAGGGGAGGAATAGTAGTCGCCATTTACATAATCAGGTGACATTTTACCTTTGATGGTGTAATAAGCATAAGCTGATTGAGCAACATTTGAATAGGAAATGTAGACCCAAAAACAGTTACCACCTCACCGAGTGGTAAAAATCATCTATTATTGTTATTTCTCCATAAGATTCTTAATTATATTCATCTTAACGATTACTTGCTTAGTCACATAGTTGCTGCGTCATTTGCAACAGTGAAAGTCAAACTGTCTTATTCTTATAACAATGTTTAATGTGATAAAACAGTCAAATGGTACAATTTTAACATAACATTTTTGGGAAAATTAGTGCAGTTCCCCAACCTTTCAAGGGTGTGGTTTTGACGTCCACATAGGGACCCAAAGCACACATTTTTTGAAAGTTAAATAACTAAATTAAGTAAAATTGCAGGCAATAGCATTTCAAGAAAAAGGAAAATTGACTATTCAAAGATAGTAGTGTAGCTCTATGTTGCTCTGATTCTTCAAAGGATAAAGGTATGGGATCCTTGTCAGATCCTGTAAGTCAAAAGAGAATCATTTTTACATCATTTTTCTTATTTTGGTATTGTATCTAAAATTATTTCTTATGTATATTTCAATTTTTTAGATTTGAAACGAAATTCAAAAAAGTATCATAATTCGCAATTTAATTTGTTTAGAGTTACATTTAGCCCCTGTTTGACTATTATTTGAAAACTCTTTTTTCTAGACTCATTTTCAACCACATATTCACACAATAAAATATTTTGCACGTAAACTCAAAACTTTTCTCTCCTTTTTAACCATACATTCTCCTAAAAATCACTATTCAAAATATTGTTTTCCCCAAATAATGGCCATCAAATAGGGACTTAAATATTCAATGTGTGTGTGTCCTTGAAAAATGCATCTAAAAACATGAGTACATAAATTTCTATAGTAATTTTAAATTTATAAGCTGTATCAATGTATTCGTGTCTAAATTTTAGATTTTTTAGCTGTATCCCCATATCCTATATTTAAAAAATGATTCATCTCTTGCACCCAAGTCCAAGCAACATAGGTGTAGCTATGATTTTGGAAGGACTAGAACTTCTTATTTAGCACTGAGGCAACTTGACAAAGGCTACAGATATCAAACATTATATCCATATTTCTTTCAGGAAATGCAACATATGAAGCACATTCCCCAGCATAACAAAATGGTCTAGATGAGGGCAACAAATATTAACTCAGATGGCATAATAGAAAATTTTGTAAGAACGTTCATGAATGCCATGTCCAGGCCTATTGCTTGATATTTGACTAACTTTTACCACCGAATCACAACTATCTGAAGACATAATATAAACTTGATGCAGAGGAAGAAGTTAGTTGCAAGCAAAGCAGTTTCATTGAATAAACAAGCACAGGCTACGAAAGTCCAGAGCTTCTACATCCGGCCACCCCTACCAGCTAGCCCCCAAAATGATCCTCCTATACAGATTTATCACCTTATCTCCAGTGCACATGTATCTTTGATGAGTGACTTGATCCTAGAGCTTCAAGCATTTAACGAGATCCTAATCCACTATTCTTATCTCTTTGCCTATATTTCTGTTTTGAAAGCAAACATATAACTTAATGATCATTTTCCACAATGTCATTGCATTCCAGTAGATCTGAAATATACCGATTACTACCCGTAATATTAATTCTTATTTATAGCATCAAGCCTCGTGGAAACATAAAAGAATGAAAAAAAAAGAAGTTAAAAGCCTAAAAGGTTCATATGAAACCTCGATCAATAATATAACAAAATAAGATAAGATAGTTCAGTAGAGACTGATTTTCTGAGAGCTTCCATGAAGTCATAAATGAATATTGTTATTCTATCAGGTCTAACATAGTTGGCCCATTCCATTGGGGAATTTTCAAAGTAAACAAAAGAATGTGAAGTAATATTATATACCTTATCTTGACCACCGACATCCCAAACAGTAAAGCTGATGTTCTTGTATTCCACTGTCTCCACATTGAATCCTGGAGGGAAATTTGAATGAGTTCCATAGTTACTGGGGAAAAAAGGAAGTAAAATACAATATACGCATGTGCTTTGATGCTGGGGTGAATAATTACCACAATGGCTAGAAACAACATTTGCAGTAACCGACCAAGTAAAATATCAGGTTAATATTGTTGAAGCGGGATCATATAATAATTAATTAACATCTTGGTCTATTAGTTATGTTAATGAAGCGCTGAATTTTTAACTGCCTACATATATGACTAGAGCACTGGGAACTTATAATTTTGGTTCTTCCCCACCCTCAAATGTGTAATTAATAAGTCATCTCTCTGTGTGGGTGTGTTGCACTCACCCATGATCGCACACAAAAATACATGCACACTAACGAATAGAGATTTAAGTGTTAAAATGGAAGCCAAAGGCATCCCTAATACGAGAAAAGAAGAGCAGATCACTGAACTAGGTATTAAAGAAGAGGAAAACTGAACAGAAAACATATTCAAATGGCCAATAAGTACATGAAAGAACATACCAATTGTAGGAATGGTAGTAACGATTTCTCCCAGCTTGAGCTTGTAAAGTATGGTGGTCTTACCAGCAGCATCAAGACCCACCATAAGAATTCGCATTTCCTTCTTAGCGAACAGCCGGCTGAAAAGTTTGGTAAATGATAACCCCATTTTTTTTATCTGTGCAGCACAGAAATAAAATTCAGATGCCTGAACATTGTAATAAAAGTCGACAAATTTCGTTGTTTGGTAGATAACAAAAAGAAGTGGAAGCAACCAAAAATAAAAGTCAGTAGTTGATATGATATATTGATAATCTAAATTATCCTAGGACTAAAACGAGAAAGTTTATCAAGTATTGGCTTCATTTTTTGACTTCTCCTTTTTTTTAAAAAATAGTTTAAAGTTTTTCATCTGCATATTACATTTAAATTACTATAAATTTCCCATTTCATGAAAGAAAACCCAGTAATCACAGATCATTTAAAATGAAATAATGTGCATCCAAGAACCCCAAATCCACAGCCACATGGAATAGCCAAAAGAAAATCAACATTGCAAAAAATGCATTCATAATGAAAGTGGATCTATCAAGCTAATATGTTATCACGCCTAGCAAACACAATTATAGATATTCCGCACGAAAACAAGAAAATTCAGAAAATAATCATTTTTATCTAAAAATTGAACATGAAACTCGCATGTTTATCTATGACCTCCAGGTTTAGCACAATGATTACACAAAAAAAAGAACTAGCATAAGTATTATCGATTCAAACAAATGCAATATCGATACCAAGGCACTGCATATCAAACCAGTAAAAAATAACTTAAAAATCAATCGATTCAGAGAATTACGCACATAGTTGTATCGTAATTTAAATAATTTACTTTGTGAAATCCAATTCTAAGCCCAGATCTCAAATTTCATACACTTATAATCCACATATATGCAAACATAAACAAGGATATACGTATATGAAAGATGAGAGGTATTACGCGACAGAAGGCTAAATTGAAGGGACAGGCAGATATCCTTCGGAGCGCGACGTAACTTAGAATTAGTATCGCATTTACACCACTAGCGCTTAAAACTTTCACTTGTAAAACGAGTACATTATTCTTTTATTTTGGAAAGGGATCGCTTGACTCTTACAAAATTTCACTTTGATCGATCGTCCACCTTTGGAATGCTTCAACTTGATTTATGTTGTAGTTTCAATTTAGCGATCACGTTAACAAATGTTATCGAGCATACGAAAAATAATGAGTATGCCGACCTAGCATAATTCTTTTAAAAAGCATTGTTTCCACTATGTAGGCCTTTTTTGGTACAGATTAAAATAAAATTTTTAGTAAATTTTGATAAAAGTTAATGAAATGCATGATTAAAAAATAGTGGGTTATATAAAATATAAGGTTAAAAAGTAGTGGGTCCTGCGGTAGAATTTGTATTTAGTAATCTTTTAGATAGTTTATATATTGTAAAATTAAATTTTAATGTACGCATAATCTAACATATGCTAATGAATGTACACAACATTCTGCAATTTCTGTTGCTCGCTGATCTTCCAACTATTCTAGAAGTTATTCTATCGTTATAATGGATATTTTCGAAACAAATACTGATGGAAAACATCTTGTTAACTTTCAAGTTGTTTCAAAAAATGCAAATGAGTCCTATACTACCGGCATTTGCCAACAATGAGCTCAAAGAAAAAGGGATCGGCGTAATCTAGTTTAAATTCATCGCATTGATGGTCGAAGAAAGATACCAATGTTATCTGGGATAATAGTTTAGGCATTGCCTGTGTACATGAAAGTACAATACACTAGCATTCTAGCTTTTACTTCAAATATTAAAACATCATGTAGTTTGAATTCTGAATTACAAGGGAGTTCTGACTTGTTAAGTATACCATGTACTGCATATACATTACCAGCATGTATCGATTGGCGCACGAAAGTCTTATAGAGAAACTAAATGTTTTTGTTGTTCGGATGAAAAAGTTAAACTTTTTTTGCATGAATCACCAATTGGATTGTACAACTTGTTCACTTCTAAAGAACCTACATGTATGGAGTTCAAAAAAATTTGTAAGGGTATATAATAATCATTTTGCATCATTTCATTTGGTGTAAAGTACGACAAAGAATTTTTTTAAACATATAGAGGTATATACACATTTAGGAATTAGAGACAAATATATCATTATGTAAATCAATTTATGCTAGAGAATAATGCACTTTCTTTTATGCAATTGTACTTCTATGATACAAATAATGAGCTTCAGATTCGTATGAGAATTTCAGAAAATTTTGTTGAATCTATTTGATTCTTTTAATTGAGATCCTGAAAGTAAATCCATATAGTAAATTCTTCAAGTATCAAGTGATACGACTAATTTGCACAACCATCGAATACAGATAAGATGTGATCCGGGAGTCGATCAAAGAGTTTTCAATACTCCTATAACATCTCAAGTAGCTGATCTTTGGGTCGAAGATGATGACAATGCAAAGGCTCTTTTCCGTGATATTACTATATATGGACATTTTGGGGATTCATACAAATTACATTATTATTATGGTTGTTACGATTCCTTGCAATATCCTCTACTATTCCCATATATGGAATCTGGTTGGCATGAAGATATTCAAAGGCACAAAACCATACATTTCTCAACCCCGAACATTTGCATGAGCCTGCGTTATTTCCAAGCACAATTAATTCAGCAGTTGAAATTCTTGAGCAAGAGAATGAAGGATTGCAAATATATGTTTTAGTCAATTTTGAAAAAAGTTCAGCATGAATGATTCAAAATGACTACTGAATTTGGTGTTTCTGACATCCTGCAGTACTTAATGAAACGCCAAAACGGTCTCAGATTTCTTGTAGAGAATATTATGCATGAAAGTTACAAATCAAACTTCACAGTAAGTATTTGTTGCTTCTCACTGGTAGACTATTTCAACAATATGATGTAGATATGTCTGTTAAGACTGAAACTACTAAATTAGATTATTTTCGTAATAACCAAAAAAGAACTAGTGTTGAACTTTATCAAAGCATTGTAGATAGTGTTCAAAATGGGGAAATAAGGGATTCTAAAGTTGGAAGGAAGTTTGTTTTATCACAATCTTTTACATGTGGCTCTAGAGATGTGTTAATGAGATACATGGATGCAATGACTCTTGTACAACGTTATGGAAAGCCAGATATATTTTTAACTATAATTTGTAATTCAAACTGACTAGAGATTAAGGAAGAATGAAACATAATGATGAGGTTCAAAATCGATAAGATATTATTACACATATATTCAGAGCAAAACTGGAAGAATAAAAAAATGATTTATATACGAATAATTTATTAGGCTCAGTTGTTGCTCATATATATGTAATTGAATTTTAAAAAAGATCATCATGCGCATCTATTGTTGATTTTTAACTGCAGCTATAAAATTTCTTGTGCTCAACAAGTTGATAAGTTAGTGTCTTACGAAATTCTTGACAAAAATAAATATTCACATATTCATTCTGTTATTGTGAAACATAATATACATGATAGCCCTCTTGGAAATCTAAATCCTAAAAATGTATGTATGGAGACAAATAGAGGTTGTAAAAATAAATGCCCGATGAATTTTTGTAATACCACTATATTTGGTCATAATACATACCCATTATATAGGCATCGTGATGATGATATTTCTATAAAAATTAGGGGCCACATGTTAGACAATTGTTGGGTCGTACCATATAATCCTTTTTTAAGTGCGAAATTTGACTGTCTCATTAACGCAGAAGTAGGTTCTTCTATAAAAGAGGTAAAATACTTATACAAATATGTGTACAAATGATACGATCGTATTACTTTTTCCATTGGTACCAATGAAACGAACAAGGAAATTAATGAAATATTTGCTTACCAATCTACTAGATGGATATCCCTTCCTAAAGCTATGTAGAAGATTTTTTCTTTCAATTTGTCTGAAATATATCCAGTTGTTTATCCTTTACAGCTTCATATTAAAGATCATCAACAAATAACATATGATGATCATGATGATTTA
This sequence comes from Fraxinus cuspidata, assembly GCA_903798385.1. Taxonomy (NCBI): domain Eukaryota; kingdom Viridiplantae; phylum Streptophyta; class Magnoliopsida; order Lamiales; family Oleaceae; genus Fraxinus; species Fraxinus cuspidata. The sequence continues at coordinate 4,984 of CAIGRP010025279.1, read as the reverse complement.
TCTATTATTCTTTAGTACGAAAATATGAAAAGAACTATGTTGACTAAATCTTTTTCGCATGAATGAAACAAAAAAGAATTTGCTAGAACATTATAATATCGAAATTTTCCATCACACTTTGTCTGGAACTCAAAATAAAAAATTTGGAATGTTAGAAAGAAATAAATTATTGGAGGATGAATTGTCACAGCTAATCCATCTGAAGGAGAACGATAATTCCTCTGTATTCTTCTAAATCATATTAGAGGACCAACATCATTTAATGATTTACGAACTGTCAATGGGGTAACTGTTGTTACATATCGAGAAGCAGCACTTCTACATGATTTATTAAATGGAGACAATCACTATGAAAAATGTTTATTTGAAGTTATTCTTTATGAAATGCCTACTTCTTTAAAACGTCTCTACGCTACACTGCTTAATCTTTGCGACCCTAATAATTTGAAGTTGTTGTGGGACAAATTTAGGGGTTATATGATTGACGACTATGTACTTGAAAATATGCTGATGGAGGTAGTTGAAGTACGGTCTTTAGAAGACATTAGTTCTATTTTAGAAACGTTGGGTAAAAACATAAATGACTACAGAATGGTCTCATTCAATATAAGTATAGATGAGAATGAAAGGTTGAAAAAAATGGTTGAAGAAGAGACAATTCATTTGGACGTTGAAGGACCTTGCTTCTACATTATGATTAAATAAAGAACAACAATTTTCATATGATATGATTATGGAAAGAGTGAAATCAAAATCAAGTGGTGCTTTCTTCATTGATTGTCCAGGTGGGACATGGAAAAATTTCTTAATCACTTCTCGCGAGTGCAAGGTCACTAAATTTAATTGCTTTAGCAACCGCATGGTCTGGAATATCTGCATCTTTATTACCTGGAGGTCAAACAGCTCATTTGAAATTTAAAATTCTTTTAGAAACAGTTGGTGAAATCATTTGTTCTATTAGCAAGCAATCAGCTTTAGGAAATTTGTTGAAAATATCTAAGTTAATCATTTGGGATGAAACACCTATGGTAAATCGTTGTGCTATCGAAGCTGTAGACAAAATGCTTAGAGATATTTATGAGTGTGACTCACCCTTTGGTGGAAAAATAATCGTTCTTGGAGGAGATTTTTGACAATGAAGCTGTAGACAAAATGCTTAGAGATATTACTAATTAAAATTACTCTTTGGTGGAAAAGTGTTAGTGCTCGGGGGAAACTTTCTACAAGTTCTACCGATTGTACCAAAAGGAAAAAATGAAGACATTATGAAAGCTAGCTTATTTTTCTCTTACCTATGGCCTTCGTATTTCCGTCTACCATTAGCCGAAAATATGAGGGCAGATTTTGATCCCACATTTTGTCATTACTTGTTAAGAATTGGAGATGGAGCATAACAAGAACATTCTGGGAGATGTATTAAACTTCCAGACAAAATAGTTTTACCATTTGTGGAAGAAATTACATCTCTAGAGGAATTAATCCATCATGTTTTTCCAAATAGAGAAGCATATGCTGATAATTTAGATACGATGGCAAATCGAGTGATTTTTTGCCTATGAACGAATGTGTTGATCATATTAATAAAATTCTACTTGAACAAATTCTTGGTCAACTTTATACATACTATAGTTTTGATGAAGCAATTGGTAAATCAGAACAGAGCCTACAGGAAGATTTCTTAAATAGTTTGACTTTGCCACAACATGAATTGAAACTTAAAGTAAATTGTCTTGTGATGTTATTACGAAATATCAATCATTTCAAAGGGTTATGCAATGTGACGACATGCCTTACCTGTCGCAAATTTGAAAATAATGTAATTCTTGCTGAAATTACATTTGGTGAATATTGTGAAAAGTATGTCTTCTTACCAAGGATTCATTTTATACCTCTGAATAATGATCGAAACTCAATTCCATTCAAAATGACTTAATTGCAATAAGACCATGCTTCGCAATGACGATAAATAAAGCGCAATGTCAAACACTTGATTTCGTCGGCCTGTACCTTCCAAAGCCAATTTTTCGTCATGATCATCTTTATTTAGCGTTATAAAGAGCAAAAACAAGCACATCTATAAAAATTATAATGCAACCGTTAAATACGGACAGGTTACACAACACATGTACAAAAAATGTTGTTTACAAGGAAATTCTTTCTTTAATAAATAGAGACATCCCATCTTCATCCTCTACCTCTTGATTACAGTATAAAGAGGTGAGATTAAAATCTATTTTACAGAGGTGAGATTAGAATCAATTATTTTTTAATTGAATTGATTTCTTTAATTTGGTTTATTTGTAGATATATGATCTTATTTCTCCTTCTTCACACTAACCATGTTTATTTTAGGAGATTGACTACATAAAAAAAGTTGCTAATGCAGAGAAATTTGCAGAATTTCGTGTGTTTCATAATTTCATTTGTCTACATGGTATTTGAGGACCATGTCGTTTTACATATTCATAGTTATGCACACATACACGTACATATACTAACACTTGAGAATTGAGATATGTTTTTTTTTTACTTCGAAAGATAAGATCACATCAATGTTGATATTGACCTTTTAGGCACTTATTGTTCTGGTACTTGATTTGGTTCAATTAATAGTAATTTGCAATTCAAGGTGAGATCATTGAAATTATATACATGTATCGTTCTTGATAGCATTGATTTGAGTTTTATCATGAAATATTTTCATTTCCTACTGGGTAGGTTTTTCGTCGACATTTTCTATTTTCTTATGCCCCTTGACTTCATCTACTTCTTTAAGTTCTGTTGAAAAGAAGAGAATCAGTGAGGATTCCACTATGTTGGGTAAGAAACAGGGTATGATAGCAAATTTATATCCTATATCATTTTTTGGTACATGGAATTCTCTAACCTCATTGGATTTTCTCTATTCTCTTCATTTTCTAATGTTTCCTAAATTTAAGAGAAAATATGTTTCTCTATTCTCTTCATTTTCTAACCGCCTTGGGTAAGTTTCTTGTGTTTTTTAGTTTAAGAGAAAATATGTTTTTTAACTTCTCTATGCGTGCATTCTTCGGTGGTTTTTGTGAAATTTGCAGTTGGTGATTCTATTAAATCCATAATGTTTAATTATTTTTGCTTTGTTAAAACTAATTAGGAGAGCAAGAATTTTAAGCGACTGAAAAAAGTTCGAAGGGATACAAAGGTGGACACAAATAATGCATTAACATTGTTTATGTACCACTGTTAATATTTTTTTTTTTTTGAAGCGGATGGTTTTAGCAACTATTGAACTGGACTTTGCATGTGGCTTATCTTTTGTATAGTTTGTTTTTCCTTTGGTTTATGTCAAATTGATACAATCTTCTTTTTTTTTTTTATTTCTCGTTACACTTTTTATAATTTTGTTGGGCATGAACGGACGATATTGGGTAACTAAGTGTTTACACTGTTATATGTTGGTGCGGGCTTTATGCATGTGCGGTGAAATGGTTGTTAAATTATAGAATCGACAAGAACAAAGTTTAATCNCCTTTGGTTTATGTCAAATTGATACAATCTTCTTTTTTTTTTTTATTTCTCGTTACACTTTTTATAATTTTGTTGGGCATGAACGGACGATATTGGGTAACTAAGTGTTTACACTGTTATATGTTGGTGCGGGCTTTATGCATGTGCGGTGAAATGGTTGTTAAATTATAGAATCGACAAGAACAAAGTTTAATCCACATGAGCGTGATTAAACACTATAATTATGGGGTTGGAAATGTAGTATATAAACTACAAACGAAAAAACCAAAAACTAAAACCAAGAAGAGAAGAAAAGAATAATCTGAGACAAGTGAATTACACTATTTCCTTAAGACAAAATTGCCCCACAACGGTGCTCACGATTCACGGCATTTATCTCCCAAGATAAAATGAATTCAACTTGTGGTGGAAGCTCTTCAAACCACAAGTTACAGCGAATGTTCGACGGAGTCTCTCTACAAGAAGAAATGGTTTTGGAAATAATTTTGCAAGAGATTTATGAAATATTCAATGCAAGTATGATATGAGCTTATGATTTGAATTAATAAAATCCAAACACATAAGATCTATATATAGTAGCTGGAAAGGTTTGTCTTAAAAGACACAACCATACAAATGACACGTCTCTTAAAATTTATCTCTATATATGAAGAGACACACCAATTGAAAAATAATCATGCCAAAAGTCATGATCTTTCATATGGAAAGACACATCTTTCCATCCAAATATTTTCTAGAATATTTCATTATATTCTAACTAAAATTTGGCTTAATTCCTCATTCATTAAATATCAATTCCACTTAAATAATGATTTAAATTTTGTCAAAACCAATTTTCGATATAAGATTCCAACATTATTTTTTTTTTATGAATCCTAAGATTTATTAGTGAGTGTTGACAAATACGCATTAACTGTTCAATACTTAGATCAATTGAAAAATAAAATTTATGCTTCTAATTTTTTTTTATTTTTTTTTATTTTTACGTTTTTACTGTACTTGGTTGAATTTCCTTTTTATCTGTGCTCGCTCAAGGCAATTACTCAAATATTTATATGCTAATTTTCGTTAATCCATTTGTGTAAATTATGTTAATGTTTGATTGCATTGGCATTGAGGATTTGTTTCTCAATTAACATAATGAGGATATCTAATACCTTGTTCTTAATCATGATGCAGCCTGATTTTGAAGCAAAACTGGTGAGAGTTAGTGTCTTCTATGACGATCTTAAGAGCATGTCGATGAAGAGATGAGAGGGAAACGTCAGGTCATGGTACAACCATCCTCCAAAACTCATTATTAAGTTTCTCTTCATGATGCAAAAGCATGGTATTAAAAACATCATGTGGTATCCCATGCCAACACTTTCTCGGTCGAGCCCGTCGCACAGGGCTTGCCTAGTGCGGTTTATCTCTCATATGTGGTTTGCGAGCTATTGCACATGTAGCGACGTTTACCCAGTGCGCACTCACGAGT
>CAIGRP010025274.1:0-21404 GCA_903798385.1 Fraxinus cuspidata | reverse complement strand
TTAATTCTGATTTTATTATTCTTCCAAAATTATGCATTCGTCCCTGCATTATTCATATTTTGCAATTCAGCCTCGAAAGTTATTTTCGTGTATTTTAGCCCTCAAATTTGGAGTGCTACTATTACAAGTCGAGGTCGTTGTATTCTGGAAGACGGGTGTCGGAATACCGTCACACCAGTGCAGAGCATTATCGTCTTAATAAGAAATAATCGAACTCTTACCTCGACCATTAACATTTTACATCTTTCATTTTTGCACGACATTATTTTGCCCAAATCAATTCATGGTGATATAATTATTTGCCAACAATCTTAAGACGNCTTACCTCGACCATTAACATTTTACATCTTTCATTTTTGCACGACATTATTTTGCCCAAATCAATTCATGGTGATATAATTATTTGCCAACAATCTTAAGACGATAATGGCAAGTAATACTACATATTTCGTTCCCCCAAATAATTCTCATGGGGAGAAATCGAAAAAATTCACGAGAGTGGATTTTAAGAGATAGCTACATAAAATGTTGTTTTATCTCACGACTCTGAATTTGGCAAAATTCTTGAGTAAAAATGCTCCAACTGTTGAAGATGAAGAAACAGATTTTAAAAAATGAGCAGCATTCGATGCATAAAGTCATAGTGACTTCTTGTGCAGGAACTACATCCTCAATTTCCTTGACAACACACTATACAGTGTATACAGTTCGGTCAAGACAACTAAATTACAGTAGGAGTCATTGGAAAAGAAGTACAAAACGGAAGATGTCGGATTGAAGAAATTCGTTGTAGGCAAATTCCTGGATTTCAAAATGGTAGATTCTAAAATAGTAATGAATCAAGTCGAAGATCTACAAATCATCTTGCACAATATATGCAGAAGGTATGAAGCTCTATAAGTCATTTCAGGTTGCTGCAATTATCGAAAAATTACCATCAATGTGGAAAGATTTCAAGAACTACCTGAAACATAAACGTAATGAAATGGGACTTAAAGATCTGATTGTAAGATTGAGAATTGAGGAAGATAATTGAAATTCTGAAAAGAAATCTAGAAAGCTGCAAATGGAGGCTAAAGTGAATTTGATGGAGCCAAATACTAGAAAGAAAATGAAGCACTAGAGCAATGGCAAGCAAAAGAGACGGGACAAACTTGAGGAATCAAACTAAAGCGTACAACCCCCTCGTTATCAAGCAGAGGAAGATTATTCTGACTGTCCTATAAGTCCATTGAGTTAGATGAGTATGGCGAAAGCTTACCCTTCTCCTAAGAGTTGAGGAGTGCCCCAGTTCCCAACCATTTTATGCCTCCTAAAATATCCAAATACGAGGGAAATGGTGATCTGACGAATCACCTCAGCAATTACAAAACCCACATGTCTCTGTGAATGGCCTAGCCAGAGCTAAAATGCAGAGTCTTCCATCTCATATTAATTGGGGCGGCTGCAGGAATTTAGTACAGTCCTATCCTAGCTGGCAGCATTGGGAGCTGGCCAGACCTCAAAAAAGACCTTTTGAACTAATGCTTGTCCATCAAAGAAGGAGAAGCCCCTATCCAAAGGTTGGAGGACATGAAGCAGCAAGTCGTTGAAACTTTGAAAAGCTACTTGGCCCGCTTCATGGACGAAATGACTTATAGTGAACATGTTACAGATAGAGTCACCTTTTCTGCTCTAAGAGAAGGTCTCAGCATGAACACTCTATTTTGGAGGGATGTTCGAAACAAGAACCCTACCTCTTATGATGCCTTGGTGAAAATGACAAGAAACGAGATTGTCAACAAGGAATTGATTGATCACCGCAATCAAACTTCACTGGGACTCCCACTACCTCAGAGGTAGCGACGAGGTCCCGTATCACACTTGCTAGACCAGCAATGGACCCAAGCAGGACATACAATTGTCCCCACCTTAAGCCAAGTGTTGGTCACTGCCACATTAAATGCAGTGCCATCTTTGGCATATGAAGAGGTCGAAATTGAAGCTCAAATACAGTCAAATCAATCCAGGGGAAGAGGTAGAGGAAGAAGCAGAGGGCCCAGGGATAGGCAATATTGTACCTACTACCGAACCAACAGCCACAACACAGAGAACCGTCTGTCAAGGCCATGCCATGAAGAACCAACAGGCCCCCGTATTGAGAGAAGAAACATCCATTAGGCACAAAGGAACGTACCTCAACCTAGGCACGAGTGGGAACCTAGGTGTGACAAGGCGAGGCGATATCACATAAAGAATCGTCTCGTGAGAGTGCGAGGAGGAAAGAAATAGGCCAAGAGGTGGACAAAGACCTAGGAGAGAACCCCACCCAATGCAGATAATGTCCCCATAAGGGAAATTGACACCATTATTGGTGGTCCACATGTCGGAGGGGAATCCAAAAATGCTCAGAGAAATTAAGCGAGGGAAGCATAGGATCCCGCCATGACGAACTACTTAGTTAACAGTACCGCTCGTGGAACTAAAAACATCCCACCAATAACCTTTTCACATGAAGACACCATTGAGGTTCATTATCCCCATTGAGATACTTTAGTCGTACGATCTGTAGTGGCTAGAAATGGGCTCAAGTGCACGTTGGTAGACAATAGAAGTTCAGTTAATATCCTATTTAAAACCACATTTGACAAAATAATGGTAGACCATGAGCTCACCCCCATGACTGTCACTTTATATGGTTTCACTGGTGATAACATCGTTTCTAGGGGAGGATCACACCAGTGGTGGAAATGGGAGAACCCCCACTTATAGCTCAAGACTTCGTGGATTTCCTCATTGTAGATCACTTATCCACTTATCACGGAGTGTTGGGTCAACCCGCGTTGAAAGAGCTTGGAGCTGTTACATCCATACACCACCTGTGTATAAAATTTTCCACTGGAAGAGAAATTGATACAATACAAGGAGACCAAATGGACTAGAGGGAATGCTACCTTGGATCTTTGAGAAAATTCAGCCTTACAGTGTGAATATGGTCCTGGTGGATACTGAAATAGTTGACGCACCTGAAGAAGGTTCTACCCCTAAACAAGGAAGAAACTTCAACATGATAGATGCCCTAGAAGAAAGGGTCATTAGTGTGGATTTAGACCCTAGGGTCATCGAATCAAATTCGCAAGTGATCTCAGTGGAGGAATTGGAATATCTTTCGGCAGATCCAAATGACCTTACAAAGGTGCTACAAGTAGGGAATGAGCTTGAGTTAGGAGAAAAGACGAGACTCAAAAGCTTTATGCTTAGCAACTTAGACATGTTCGCCTCAAAGCATGCAAATATGGTGGGTATAGACCCCAAGGTTAGCTGCCACCGTCTTAACATCGATCCAAAGTTTACCCTTCACAGGGAAAAAAAGAGAGCCTTGAACTCGGAGAGATATAGGGCCTTGAAGGAAGAAGTGCAAAGGCTCATATCCAATGGGTTTATCATGGAGGCAGTACACCTAAAATGGATCTCAAACCCAGTCTTATTAAAGAAGCAAACTGCAAATGGAGAATTTACATAGACTTTTCCAACCTCAACCAAGTATGCCTGAAGGACATTTTTTCGCTTCCAATGATCAAATAGTTAGTTGACTCCACTGCTGATCACGAGCTCTTAAACTTCATGGATGCATACTTAGGGTATAATCAAATCCCCATATATCCAACTAATGAGGAGAATACTTCATTCATCACTGATAGATGCATTTATTGTTACAAAATGATGTCTTTTGGTCTGAAAAATGCTAGGGCTATATCAGCGTCTAGTTAACAAGATATTTGCCGAACTCATAGGAAAAATGATAGAAGTATACATTGACAACATGTTGGTAAAAAAACCTCAAGGCTACGAACCATGTCAGACACTTGGAACCCATTTTCAAAATCTTGAGGAAGTACCAAATGGAGCTGAATCCTTTGAATTGTGCTTTTGGTGTTGCTTCATGGAAATTCCTGGGTTATATGGTCAACAAGTGAGGCATTGAGGCCAATCCTAAAAAAATTAAGGCCTTGTTGGATACGAAATTCCCCATCAAGCCCAATGAAGTACAATGTTTGACAGGTTACCTAGCGACGCTAAATCGCTTCATTTCCAAGGCAACTGATAGATGTCTCCCATTTTTTAAAGTTCTGAAGGAAGGAAAAAGGTTTCAATGGAATGAAGAGTGTGAAAAGGCTTTCCAAGAGCTGAAGAAGCACTTGGGGCAAGCCTCCCTCCTATATTTGGCCTTTAAGTACGGAGGCAGTGAGTTCAGTACTGGTGAGGGAAGAAATGACATGCAACTATTCGTTTACTATGTAAGCAAGGCCCTACTACCAGCTTAATCACGTTATACGGATATGGAGAAACTTATTTTATCTCTTATAATAGCTTCTAGGAAGATGAGGCCCTACTTTCAGACCCACAGTATACATATATTGATGAGCCTTCCTCTTAAACATGTGCTTCAAAAATCGAATGCTTCAAGAAGGCTAATGAAATAGGCTGTGGAGTTGAGCGGATTCGACATCTTATATCAACCAAGAAGCTCGATGAAGGGGCAAACGGTAGCATTTTTCATATCGAAATTCACTGAGGCAACGGACATTAATATGGTAATAGAACTGGTAGACCTCCCATCCTAGAAGTTGTTTGTTGATAGGTCTTCTGGAAAAACGGGATCTGGGACGGGTATATTGCTGGAGAGCCCAAAAGGCCACAAGCTTAATTGCGTGATGAGGTTCGGTTTTAAGGCCTCCAACAACGCAGCTGAGTACGAGGTGCTTCTATCAGGCCTCAGACTATCCAAAGAAATGTAGTTCAAGAACTTATCCATTTGTAGTGACTCACAGCTGGTGGTAAGCCAGGTCAATGGCAGTTTTGTAGCCAAAGATAAAGGTATGGCAACGTACCTAAGAAAGGTTTTGGACCTGCTCTCCTACACTGAGAAATTTGAGCTGACCTAGATACCAAGAACGGAGAATCTACATGCAGATGTCCTATCAATATTGGCCAGCTGCAAGGATTTGGAGCTGTTTGAGCTTGTACCAGCTGAATACCTTCCTAAGCCTTCCACAACCAATGTAGAAGAGGTAATGTGGATTGAGGAAACCCCACAATGGATGCAACCTATAATAGCTTACCTCAAACATCACGTACTACCTGAGAGTAAAGAAGAAGCACACAAACTCCGACGCAGAGCCGTCCACTATGTACCCCATGATGAAATACTTTACAAAAAAGGCTTCTCATTCCACTCTTATGATGCACTGGAGGAGAAGAAGTCAATTATGTCCTATGGAAAATCCATGAAGGAATTTGTGGTAGCCACACAAGAGGTCCAACATTGGCTTTGAAAGTGCTAAGACAAAGATACTACTGGCTAACCTTAAAAAGAGATGCGGTACAATTCGTGAGAAAATGCGACAAATCTCTACATTTCTCCTCCATTCAAAGACAACCATTGCAAGAACTAATCGTGGTATCCAGCCCTTGGCCATTTGCCAAGTAATGGTTCAATTTGATAGGCACCATACCAAAAGGAAAGAGAAGTGCCAGCTATGCAATTATCGCCATTAATTACTTTACTAAGTAGGTCGAGGCCGAACCATTCGCAAAAATAACTGAGGCAAATACATCCAAATTCATGGAAAAACATCATCTGCATGTTCGGGATTTTCCATTCACTTGTAACGGACAATGGATGATAGTTCGACAATAAGAGGCTCAGAGACTTATGCGACGAATTGGGTATCAAGAAACATTTTTCCTCCCCCCATCATCCCCAAGCAAATAAACTTGATGTGTCGAAAGGGGCGCGGGTAGACGAGCTCCCCACGTGTTGTGGGCGATCCGCACCACCAAACGAACTGCGATGGAGAAACCCCTTTTTCCATGGCATATGAAGCTCAGGCCAGAGCTCAGTCGAAGTGGGTCTTCATTCACCCTACCACCTACGCTTCAACGAAATTTCCAAATGACGAGATAAGGCGGTGCGAGCTTGATTTCCTTGATGAAAGGAGAAGCGATTCCCAAACAAAGCTGGCATCATACCAAAGAAAAATGACGAGATACTACAACTTCAAGGTTAAGAAGAAATCATTTAGAAGGGGCGATCTCGTACTCACAATCTTTCTTCCAAAGAGCCTGGGTTAGCATACTAGGTCCAAACTGGGAATACCCCTTTCGTATATCAAATGACGTCAGGCCAGGGACCTTTCTAATTGGGAGCTTGAATGGGAAGATGCAACCTTACACCTAGAATGTTGAACATCTAAAAATGTATTATTAGTAGGGTCATGATCATTGCTTATGTACTTTTTTTTTATTAATGCAAGCATCATCTCAACAACCAACACTTTTTAACTATGACAGAATCAACTACAATAATAATGGCGAGTCCATAAGTTAATCTAATTTGCATGGATTATGACAAGCTCGTATACTATCGTTATCTAGGATCGATTATGATGAGCTCATATATTATTAATTCAATTAATTACTGAGAGCCCATATATTATTCGAGATGAAATGTGAGTCCACATGCTGATCCAGTTAAAATAATTATGAAAAGCTCATATTATTTTGTTTAAAACCGACTATGACAAGCTCATATGTTGTTAATTCAAGTTAATTATGAAAATCCCATATATGATTTAAGCTGAAATGTGGCGAGCCCACATGTTTATCCAGATAAAATAGTTATGACGAGCTCATATTATTTTGTTCAAAACCGACTATGATGAGCTCATATGTTGTTAATTCAAGTTAATCATGAAGATCCCATATATTATTCTAGATGAAATGTGGTGAGCTAACATGCTGATCCAGTTAAAATAATTTTGACTAGCTCATATTATTTTGTTCAAATCGATTATAACGAGCCTCTGCATTGATCGTTCAAGTCCAACTGACGGTGACAAGCTTAAGTATTAGTTACAAAAGGGTCATAACCATAACAAACACAAAACAATGAAGGAAAGAATTTTTAATATATACAATCAAATTTGATACAAGGAGGGGAGTGGGGCTGTTACAACCAATTCAGTACAAGGCCAAAAATTCTATGACGCAACTTCATCTTGCTGAGGCTCTGTTAGGGCGCCCACTTCCTCCACAGAATCTTCGACCTCATCGGCAGGAGTGGATGGCTCTTCAGCCAAGAATTCGTCTTTAAGGGCTGACAAATCTAGTTGGGGATGCAACTCAACAAGTCTCCCAAGGACTTCATTGTATGCAACCTTTCTCCAATACAAGCCGTGTCATCATACTTAGCCATTTCATGGAAATGAGCCACATATTTGTTTACTCTGCCTCTTCTACCCCGCTCAACTGTTGCTTCAAGTTGGCAGCCTCAGCAGTCAGCTATTCAACATGAGCCTTCAGCTCTCCCTTTTCTTTATTAGCAGCCTCCAAGGCTGATGAAGTGATCCTCTGCAGATTATCCGAATTCTCCACGCACATAGTCAAAGCATTCATCTCGACTTTGCAAAAATGAACTTTCTTATTTAATTAGTCATTTTCCTTGGCACTAACGTCCACTCTCGACTCCGCCTTGGCCTGCTTCACCTTGGAGGCTTCCATGGTTTCATTGGCTGAAGACGCCTCAGCCTTGGCCTTATTCAATGCCACATCGGCATCTTTGGCCTTTGTGAGGTACTCTTTATTGAGGTCATGCAGTTACCTCATCTCCATTTAGGTATTCAAGAAGAAGCTTTGATAGCGAGCCTGCAAGGCGAGACCCGCCTTTACCATATCAACCACGTCGTAGGTCTCGATATACGAAGAATACTTATCAGTACAATATTTCTGACGGACACTCATAGCCCCTTGGAACTAGACGGGGAGCATCTCCAAACCATGGAGGCAATTTTGTCCGACCTTCCAACAAGAAAATTTTAAGCCTTGCCTTCAGAGGGGGCACTCTTGGCTTCCTTGCCCCACCTCCACTTAACGAGGACAACCTCATATTCCATCTCTTTTTCAACATCCACAATTTTCACAGAGGATATGGGCTATCGCAAAGACTCTCTAATGGTCATCTGGTACTTTGGGAGAGGGGGAGGCTCGGTGCTATTTGATAAGACCAACTTCTTTTTTGGGGACCTCTTCAGGGAAATTTCCCTTTCTTTCCTCTTCTCTCATTTTTCCCTTTTTCTCTGGAGGAAGCGGTGGGTTCTTCTTTGAGAGGCGAGCCAGCTTGTCACGCTGGTTCTTGTAAGTTAAGGAAGTGGAGCCCATGGGCTTCTTATGTTTCACCTCTCCTAGAAGCTTCATAAAGAGCATGTCCGACTTGACATACTATTTCTTATCATGTTGACCTATAAACAAAGGGCGAAGCATTAGCTAAGAGCTGAATTACCCTTGGTAGCCATCAATCAGTGTGTGACAAAAAGATTCCGCTTGCCGATGACTTGTTGAAAGCCTCTCTAAAGGCAGCTCGTAAATGGCCCTTATAATGCTCCACTCAGACGGCTCAAGCTCGAACCGGTTAACTGCAGCTGCATAAAGTTTACATTAGACACACAAAGAAAAAAAAGGAGGAACAAATGCACAAAAGAAATGTCACACTAGATGAAGGTTCGACTCACTATACTCATGGTACTGGGTCGGCACAGTAAACTTTGGGACTGTATCTCCCTCCATCGCCTGCCCACGACCCCTAACCCAAAACTAGGAGGACTTCCAATTTTTTATGGAGATTGGGGTTGAAAAAGGGTTTGGAAAACGTGTAGAGGCATATATTTCCCGAGAGTGGCCTCTTTTCAAAGAAGAAATGCCCTTGCTAATTGGCTCCATGCATTTGGCACTAGTTGGGTGGGGCCAAGTTGTAGTGTCTAAGAATATATCTAAAGAATGGGTATAAATGTAACTTCATCCCCCCACCTAGAATATTCTTGTTAACTGCTATGCATCCCTCCCTAAGGAAACATGCTCTCTCATGTGGGGTCGGCGCAAATATCTCTATATTATCTGAAAACCTATACATCTCCCTAAAGTCTCCAACTCATCCTCTTTAATATCTGTCGGCCACAAAGAAGCCCCCACCTAATACTAAAATCTATAGGGGCCTCTGGCATCATCCATGCACTATGAGGGCTCCTCATGGCCTCCATAATCCTTTCAATAGGGATTATGGGAGGCACACCCACCTCGACACAAATCAGTGTCATATCTACTTTGGAAGACCCCTCAGACACATTCTTTCTTGAAGAATAAGTCATTTTATATGGACAATATTGAAAGTTTAAAAATGTGGGAAACTTACACAAATTTGGGATGCTTGGAAGTGAGAAAAAACGGAGTTGTTCATCGGAAAAGAAATGGAGAAAGTGTTAGAAGATTGAGAGTATTTTCAGCACTTAGGGTTTTTAATTTTTGAAGTGAAGAAAATGGAGAAAAGTAGGTTTTCGGCATTTTATATATGCAAAATGAAAGAACCTCCACCATTGGATATTCTTCCACACAAATCTTAGTCGTACATTTGCAGTCTCATCTACTACGTCGAAACTAAAAGGCGCTTATCCAATATTCGAATCAAGGGCTCGGATGAAATTGTGAATTACAAGCGCCTTGGATTCACGTAAGCCTTGCTATCTGTAAAGCATGACATCATCATTGCGAATTAAATGAGCACGCAATACGAATCTTGGAAACCCTACCACGAGTGTTTTTTATTGGAAATCAATATATCTTTCAAATCATTAGAGCACGCCGCCCTGGGTGGGTCAGTTTTATCGAAAAGGCTCGACATATGCTCCAAAGGCCTCGCCTCGTATCATTCAGCTTTATTATGGGCCTCAGTTATCAAAGTGGCTCGACATATGCTCCAAGGGCCTCACCTCATACCATTCAGCTTTATCACAGGTTTCAGTTATCAAAGAGGCTCGACATTTGCTCCAAGGACCTCGCCTTGTTCCATTCAGCCTTATCACAAGCCTCAGTTATCAAAGGGCTTGACATCTACTCCAAATTCCTCGTATCGTACCATTCAGCCTTATCATAAGCTTCAGTTATCAAAGAGGCTAGACATTTGCTCCAAGTTTTTCTTCAAACTCGAAGGTCCATGTATTATATGAATAATCATACCTGAACTTCAGGGACTGTTATTATGCCTAACTAGGACCCACACATGGGTTCAATTAACCTATGTGGCAAATGGCTCGAGTCCCATACCTCATACACTGACACGAGACGAATCAGCTATACGCAGACGAACTACCATCAAGTGTGGATCGACCCCATTTTTCCCTATAAAGGAAACCTGGATCGACCACATTACATGTAGACCCCATTACAAGAGCTTGTCCAAGATGAGGCGGTGACGAGATCTTGAACAGATATTGCGCCATGTGATTGATAAGACAACTCACTGCCACCACCATCATATTTGGTCAAGTCTAAAGTTCAAGTTAGGCCTTATGGATACAAAAGTGGGCTTAGCATTTAAGGTTGTAATTGATTGATGTGCATGACAAGAGAGGGCAGTCTTTTGGATGAGGCCACGTGTAAAATCATCCAACAAACCTCATTCATTTCGCTCAAATATAAAAACTCACACTTAGTGTCATTCAAAAGTAATGGAAGTTTAGACTTTCAAAACTATATTCTTGGTACACACACATTTTACTTTTCCACCCTTATAGCCGACCCCCATTTTTTATAACAGAGGCTCACATTTAAAGCTCTCCCACACCCTAAACTACTTCACCAACTGACTTGACTGTCGGAGTGCTTGCGGCCAACTCCACCCCTCCTAGAGAAGGCCATGTGTGACTAACTATTTGTCCAAGTATGCAAGAATCCAGCTTGCGTAGACGTGAGGGGCCTTCGGATCTGTTGGTCACATGGGTCAACAAGTTTAATTAGACTGTCGATGTATGTTATGCACTAAAAAAATGATTGAAACAATGCTATATTTTCATTTTCTCCTCAAACAAAGCCAAAATAATTTTCTACCAATGTAACAAAAATTAACAGTGAACTATTTAATGACATCTATATAGTAAGTTCAAATATCTATTAAGAATTGACTGTAATCGACAATTTGTGTTTAATCAGTGATATCAAATAGTCAAAATAAATTAAAATATTCAAGTGAACCACATCTAAATTTAACAAAATTTAAAATTTCAAGTTTGAGCAAAATCCAACAATGCAAATAACATGCTTTAAGTGTGTGTGTGTGTGTGTGTGTGTGTGTGTGTGTGTATAATTAATCCAAATATCAAACTGCTTGCTTCCTAAACATCTGCCAGAGTTCTAAAGATCAAAGAAAAGTGACAGGAGTTTCAGTTGTTGTTGGAGAACTCGGAGTTCTTTGTTGATCCACAGAAGAAAGATGAGTTAAGAAAATCGAGAGTTAGTGTAGGAGCACGCAATCTAGAAGGGCTTTAAAAATTGCAGCCGGGAGTTGATGCAGAGGCACGCAATCTAGAAGGGCTGTGGGATTTCCAGACAAGAGGTCAGAAAGTACTAGTGGTAGTCGATTTTGACGGACTGTAAGTTTAAATTCGTTTCTAGTAGATTTTTTATTGGCAAAGTGCCCAGAGTTTTTATTCAATTGCGGTTTCTCTGTGATCATTCTATGTGTTATTTACTGTTTTCGTATAACTGCGGCAGTTCAATATAGGAAAATTGGATTAACTGATTAACCATCTAGAGATAATTAAACGTGACTTGTTGCTGTTTAATTATTAGATTTTAATTCCACATAATCACTTATTCACCCCCCCCATCTAGGTGTAATTTGGGTCGAACTTCGTAATTTCAATTGGTATCAGAGCCACATATCGATTCCTGAACCATAAATTAATCTACATGAGTCAGTCACTATTTGTAGCTTCATTTTTTATGGAAGTAACTATGCATACTAGAAGGTTCGAATGAAAGCATTTATTAAATCCTTAGATGAGTGTATCTGGCTTAGTGTTGTGAATGGTTGAGTTACACCTAGTTCTATGGTTAATAATGGAGTAATCCCCACTCTTATTGCTAATTGGACAAGAGCGAACTTAGATGAATGCAACTGGAATACTAAAGGATTTCATGCTCTGTTTATGGTTGTGTCTGCAGACGAGTTTAGGATAGTGTCGATGTGTAAAACTACGAAAGATGTTTGGGATATTTTAGAGACCACACATTAGGGAACCAAAACTATTAAGAACTCTAAACTGCAAACGTAAACATCTAGATTTGAAAAAATTAGAATGAAGCACAATTAATCGTTCGATGAATTCTATGCGAAGTTTAATGAACTCTAGCTTCAATTTAGGTGAGAAGATCCCCAAGTCCAAAATAGTTTGAAAAGTCCTTAGATCCTTACCTGAGAGGTTTAGACCTAAGATAATAGCTATTGAAGAAAGTAAAAACTTAGATACGGTTAAGATAAAGGAACTTGTAGGATGGTTTCAAACCTATGAACTTACCATATCTCAACCAAAGAAGATTAGATCTATAGCCATGAACACCATTAGAAAAGAATAAAATGAGTCTACTGACATTGAGATCTTTAGGGATGACAAAATAGCTTATTTCGTTAAGAAATTTCAGAAAGTGATGAGAAATAGGAGAAAACCTTGAGAAAAGAAAAATGATGTCCCAAGTAGATTTCTGGAGGATAAGCGTGATAAGAATAATTCAAGGACTTCTAGTAAGAAAATCCAATCAGTTAGATGCCATGAGTGTCAGGGTTTTGATCACTATAGGAATGAATGTCCTAACTTTAAGAAGGGTTTGAATAAAGGAGATGGTAAGTCATTAGCAGTGACTCTAACTGATAATAAATCAGATTCAAGTGTTCAAAATGATACCTCTGGCGGTGAGGATGAACAAAACTTTATGACTTTCACGTCTTTAGCCAAGATTGAATCTGATAAGGAAAGTGAAAAAGTGAAAAATTATTAACATAGTGAGAACTCTGAGGAAGGCTCTGAGGGTGAGATCGATATTCATGAGTCTTATCGATAGCTATTTGAGAAGAGTCTTAAAATCAAGAAGGTTAATAAAGTTGTACTAAAAAAGATTAATGAACTTGAAAAAGAGAGATATTCATAGCTGACATTCAGGACTCTACCAAAAATTTGATTGAGTTGAAACTTGTTAATGAGAACTTAGAAGTTAAAGTTAAATCCTTGACAAGTGACCTAGAAAAATCAAATACTCAACTTCATTCTTTCATGAGTGGTACTCAAAAACTCGATAATCTATTAAGGATAAACAAACCTGCTGGAAATAGGCATGATCTAGGATACGTTCAAAATGGTAATACTACTACTAGTACATCCAAAACCACGTTTGTTCTAGCCACCAACAAAGTTAGGAATATAGCTAATCTTGAATCTAAGGGCAAGAGTGTTTTAGGATCGAGGCATACTAGACAATATAGGACCAATCGTCCTATAAACCAACGACAACTGCCGTATAGTTTTGAAACTAGGTTTATTCCCACCTGTTACAATTGTGTGTTGGGACACACTAGACCTAAGTGTTGTAAACTAGCAACTAGGTTAACTTCCTCACCAATCAAGTTAACCACTTAACTGAGATGATGACTCGATTAACTAGATTTACTTCTACTTCTAAGAATGTTTGGGTTAAGAAGAGTGACCTAAGAGGTCGTGAAATTGATCATGTTCTTAATGGTAAGAGCATATGTGAGCCTCTTTAAGTGGGTACTTTGATGTATACTCGTACTTTATGATCGTGTGGCTTTGATTTATGCATGCATAATATTTGTTGATTTATTTTCTAGGTAGAACTCGTGCATAGTTTAATATTTTTTGTGTACTTGGTGCATTCGTGCTTTAAAATAAAAAAAATAAAAAAATGGAAAATGGAAATGTGAAAAGTAAAAATGCAGAAAATTATTTTTACAGGATAATATATAATATATTTGAATTTATTTATTGTGATCAAGCACGTATTTAATCGATGAGTTGTAATATAGTTTACATTGCTAGTTTAGGTTATTATGGAGTACTTAGTATAGGCGTCTTCATGTACCATATGTACTGCACACACTATGATGTTGTTAGTGGAATTCAACCGCGTGTAAGACTTGGGATGGCAATCACATGTTAATAATGTGACTTTGAACATAAATTGACCTTATTTATTATTCCTAAACTCAATTTTATGATAATAAAAAGTTCAATATCTTATGTTCTTCTTCGACACATATTTGACTCGAGCAATTAAGCATGCGGGGTTTCTCATAACCTAGTGCCTATGGTCAATTGACTTGGGATAACCGGCAGCTCGTTACAGGGATCATTTTAGCCTCTTAATAAAGAAGAGTCTGCACTTAAAATGTGAAAAACAATAATGAGTTTAAAATATTGAAATATGTAAAAAAAAATGCTCAAAATTAGGGAGAGCATAGAAAATATCCATACAAAATGAGCTTTTATTTATAGGCTCTAATATGCTTTAAATGGTTTGATTTTCATAAATAGATGAATACACTTATTGGCAGTGATGTTTAACATGTCTTTTTTCACAAAATTAAGGTTTGGAATCCTACTTACAAATGATTAGTGACACTTTACACACATGGGTGTTCTTCTTCGAAGCATATTTGACTCGAGCAGTTAAACCTGCGGGGTTTCTCATAGTCTAGTGTCTATAGTCAATTGACTTGGGATAACCGGCATAAAGCTCATTATAGTCGTCATTTTAGTCTCTTAATAGAGAAGAGTCTACATTTAAGATGTAAAAAACAATAATAAATTTAAAATATTGAAATATATAAAAATAATTGCTCAAAATCATGGAGAGCATAGAAAATATCCATACAAAATGAGCTTTTATTTATAGGATCTAATGTGCTTTAAATAGTTTACTTTTCATAAATAGATGAATACGCTTATTGGCAATGATGTTTAGCATGTCTTTTCTCACAAAATTAAGGTTTGGAATCCTACTTACAAATGATTAGTGACACTTTACACACATGGGTCACTTATATAATTTACTCCATCTTAAATTGAACTATATATGTGGGAAAGTTTTCTGTACATTGATTATACTTCTACATGTTAACAACTGTATTTTTTAGTTATTATATGTTAATATTAAAGTTTTTAATTATCGGTCCCTTCGTCATATGTGACAATAAGGGAGAGAGTAAAGTAAAAGTTTTAATGGGAGAATTAATTTTTTTTTTTTTGAAATTTTTTAAGTGAAGTAGATTGATAAGGGGAGATTTGTTGATTGCATTGCATTCCATACCACATCTACCTAGCTGTTTTGAGTTTTTTGATATTCTTATGATGCTAATATTTTTGTTGGTGTTTGGATTAACATTAGTGTTACGTCTCATTCTAGCTAGTGTTGGTATCATGTGTCTAATGATTTTATTATTTCTTGTATCCAGTACTTTACACTAGGTATTTAAGTTGTCTATTTCAGGAAGTAGGTTAGACAAAGGAAAAGCATATTTCAACCAAAACAGTTGGTGTTGGGAGTATTAGTTATTTTTGTGTCTGTATTTTTACAACATTGGCTTTAGATTTGTAGTTTTGTTATAGAATACCAAAGGGGGAGCTTGTTAGGTGTTAATGTAATTAGCAAGTCTGTGAACAAAAATGTAATATGATGTAAAAGTCAAGGAGTACGTTGCAAATATTATAAGTTGAGTTGTATTAGGTCTAGGGTTCGATGATGGAAAGAAAGAAAAAACGGCGTCGAAGTTTCGCTAAAATGTCACCCTGACTTCGCTTGAGCAGCAGAAATAGAAACATTGTCGCTCGCCTGTCACCTTGTCCTCGCTCGAGCGAACAACTTGTCGCTAAGCTCTCGCTCGAGCAACAGTGTCATCCGAAAAGTTTTAATTCACATTTTTAGGCTTTTTATCCAGCCCATTCGATCATAAACCTACGGTATAAATACTAGCACGCCTCTAAACGATAATTTTCAATGTTGAACAATGAGAGAACACATATTGCTTCATATCTATTTCATCAAATTCATCCATAACTTTCAACTTTCGTAGTTTGATTTGTTCTTGACAGTGAAAACATCAAACTCACTTAATCCAAATATCAAACTACTTACTTCATAAACATCTGTCGGAGTTCTGAAGATCAATGGAATGTGACTGGAGTTCCAGTTGTTGTTAGAGAATGCGGAGGTTCTTCGTTAATCTATAGGAGATAGACGAATTCAGAAAATCGGGAATATGTACAGGAGTATGCAATCCAGAAGGATTTTGAAAATTGCAGCTGAGAGTTGGTGCATGGGCACGCAATCTAGGAGGGCTGAGGAATTTGCAATCAAGATATTAGAACTTACTAGTTGTAGTCATGTCTGACGAACTGTAAGTTTAAATTCGTTTATAGTGGATTTTTTCAGCGTGATCATTCTATGTGTTATTTACTGTTTTCATATAATTACGGTAGTTCAACATAAGGAAACTGTATTGATTGATTAACCATCTAGAGATAATTAACTTTATTAAAAAAGGTTAAACGTCATATTTGTGTATGTGACACAAGAAAAAACATATTTTTATTTTAGATTCATTAGGGTGCAACAATGTAGTAAGCCAACTTATGTTGTTTCCGAGATTTGTACTACTTACGAAGCACAAAATGATATTATTCGAGAATTAAAACTTATAAATTTGTGTTCTTCATGAGCAATAATACAATGTTGATCAACATATTATAATGTAAGAATTTGTGCTTCTTCACAAACAACAAAAATAACTCCTTCTGGAATAATGAAAAAAAAAAAGTAGACTTCTACAGAAAAAAATTAGAGTTGCAAGCGATATAATCATTACAAGAATCTTATGTTTTCTCTACAAAATATATTCGTAGAGAAATGTTCTTATTTGTGGAAAAAAATTTACAGGCAAAAAAATTTTGTAGACAAATTTATTGGGCAAATATCGAGGGAATAGGTAAAAGAAGACAAAATTTTGAAATATGTGGGCCAATGTTTTTCCATACGAACCATTTGAAGACGAACACAATATGTGCATAAGTTTGCCTCCCACAAAATCATTTGTTTGCTAAAGTTACTTTTGGTGCACAAAACGTTTTGCTTTTCCCTATAAATTATATTATGTGCTAAATCGTACTTTTCCCCACAAATAAATTTTTCTATGAAAAGAATATTAGTAGGTTAAAATATACATGGTACATATTATTTTGTGGGCTAAAATAATTTTTCGTGGGGAAAGCATATTTGTAGGTTATTATTTGTCTCAACGATGAAAGAATTCGTAGGGAGAAATTGAAGTATAATTAACTAAGACATTTAGTCAATCAATATAACGTTAAATCCAGAATATTGCACCAAAATTCAAATAAAATTTGTTTATTAAGTATAAGTACATCTAAACTTAAAAAGAGTATAACAAATATGCTATGTATATATATTATTATGCACCTAAATTGATATGCAGCCAATCCTCACCAAAATTGTGCTCCTCAACGAAGTTGTTCTCTTCGTCCTCAATAGTATCATTGTCCCAATGTCTTGAAGGCGACCATCTTCCAACCCACAAATTTGATGTTCAGGCTTCGCACCTAGAATGGACATTATGATATTAAGTCTAGCCTCATGATGATCTACAAGTATCTCTTCTGAAAGGGTATCTTCAGAAAGCTGTTGCTCATTTGTCATCTCTACAATATATTCATACTTTTTGACAAGCATCTCATCCTACAAACAAAATCCACAAGAGATATAAAATGGTCCATAAAATCAAAATCTGAAAGAGATATAGCACAATCCAAGAGATATAATCAGGCCACAATACATTTTGACCATGACAGTGTCCGTTTCCAAAATATCCACATGAAAAGTATCCAAAAATTGCCATACTACTTGATCTCGTGATAATTTTCCTAGCTTCTATTAATCTAACTTTGCAATATATATTGTGTGTCTAAAGTAGTAAATAAAATATGATAAAGAAAACAAAAATTACAGAGTTGAGTCTTTCTTACATGTTGAGCCTTAGCCTTGGAGCAAATAGTATGGAGATATGAGAAGATGAAGGGTTCGAGAAATTGTCAAATTACCTTAGGTCTTTAGGCTTGAGACTTGAGAGGAAGTTAGAGATGGCGAGAGAGACTAAGCGGGATGGGCCTGGGCTTTTAATATATGGTAAACTAATGACTCGTGCTTCTAATTTTAATGATTAAGCGAGATGGGTACGGGTGCGGGATGGGAACCTTGTTACCCGTCCCCGCCCTGTACTAGACCCGTGGCAAAGTTTTCCAACGCGTTCTCGACCCGAATACTCTATTAAGCAAGTAATCCTTGCCCTGCTCGGGGTAGGGCCCGTGGTATCTAGTTTAATAAGTTTTTTTGCCATATTTATTTGTAGGGACTAAAAAAAAATTGAAAAAATCATGGCTAATTATTAGCCATGAATTAATCAAATATTTTTGTCGACAAAAGACATCTCACGCATCAATTTTTTTGTCCGGAAAAATATAATTTTTTATGGGCACAAATCTCCTCACTATAGAAATTTTGAAGCAAATCATAGCCAACGAAATGTCGTTTTTGTGGGGGAAAGTGAACCCAGCCTACAAATCTCAATTTGTGGGTATAATTTGCATGGTTTATCTTTCAGAATTTAAAGTGCTTGTTTTTAATTTTGTTATGTTGAGTAAAGTATGCAGTTAATTTGGTAACCTTCCGTAATCTTTGTTAAACTATTCATTGGTTTTAATTCTGATTTTTGTTAAGTGTAGCATGACATTTTTACTGTCAATCCACTATGCCTTTTTTTGTCATCATTTCCTGAGTTACTAGTACATGTATGGTATGGTAATAAAGCCATCAAATGTGATGTCATGTAGTAGGTGAAGTATGGAAGACTTTTTGTACTTGAATCACTTTGTAAAGTGTATATAGATTAATGAATAAAGCCAGCTATGAGAACTAATTATTATTACCATTACTTTGTTCACTTTCCTTTCTCTTTGCTTTGTTAATATTCTCACATGGTATCAGAGCCTCCTAGTTCTTAGAAAGGGACCGCAGAAAGAAGGAAGAAGAACAGAAGTAACAAAAAAATGGGAAAACCATCTGTAGAGAAAACATAGTTGATAGAAAATAGGATGGCATCAACCGGCTTTTCAACACATCTACCCTTAGCCTTCAATGGAGAAAATTACAACTACTAGGCTGTAAAGATGAAGACCTATCTCAAGGCTTATGACCTTTGGGAGACAACCTAGACAGGCATTGAACCTCCACCATTGAGAGCTAACCCCACAGTTACTCAAATCAAACAACACAGTGAAGATGTTGCTGAGAACTAGACAGATGCAAGTGCTCAACTTGAGAAGGGAGTTTAAAACCTTGAAAATGAAGGAAACTAAGGTGGTAAAAGACTTTGCAGACAGGTTGATGAATGTTGTAAATCAAATTAGGCTGTTGGGAGACGATTTGGCAAACAAAAGAGTGGTGAAGAAGGTTCTGATCATCTTACCTAAGAAGTTTGAAGCCAAGATATTATCAATTGAGGATTCAAGAGATCTGTCATCAATTACTTTGGCTGGTCTAGTTAATGCCCTTCAAGCAATAGAGCAAAGAAGGTTGATAAGGCAAGAAGAACAAACTGAAGGAGCCTTGTTTGTTAAAGGAAGATACAAAGTTCAAACGTATCTTGGAATGAAGAAGGTTCTGACTGAGAAGAAGGAATCTGAAGGCAGCAAAACTTGCAACAAGGAGGATAAATTTATAACTTGTCCTCATTGTAAAAGAAATGGGCATTCTCCAAAATGGTGTTGGTATAGGCCTGGTGTCTAGTGTAGAAGTTGCAAGCAATATGGCCGTGTTGAAAAGGTGTGCAAAACCAGAAAAGGGAAGCAAACACAGCAGCAAGCTCAAGTTGCAGAGAATCAGCAAGATCTGCAGGAAGAACACCTATTTACAGCTATTTAGGCCAATGACAATGGAGGAAATTAGTTGCTAGATAGTGGCTATACATACCACATAACAGCAAACTCAAATATCTTTGTTGAATTGAACAAGGCCTACTCATCTAAGGTGAAGGTTGGCAATAAAGACTATGTTGATGTAAAGGGGATTGGAGTAATTGAAGTGCAGACATCTGTAGGTATTAAACACATAGCCGATGTTCTTTATGTGCCTGAGATTGATCAAAATCTAGTTAGTGTAGGGCAATTACTTGAAAAGAACCATACACTTATACTTAAGGAAAATGCCTGCACAATACTAGATAAAACTGGAAGTGAAGTAATGACAGTTGAAATGAAGAGCAGAAATTTTCCTATTGATTGGAAAAACATCACCACACAAGCATTCACTTCTGTCTTAGATAATTCTATCTAATGCCATAAACGTTTTAGCCATGTTAATTACAATTCCTTGAGGCAATTAAATGAGTTCAGTTTGGTAGAAAATTTGCCTGAAATCAAGGATGAATTGTGTGTATGTGATGTTTGCCAATTTGGGAAGCAAACCAGGCTACCATTTCCAAAAAATCAGTCAAGGAGGGCCACAACTAAGCTTGATTTGGTGCATTCAGACATCTGTGGACCAATGAGGACCACCACCTTGAATGGGAGCAGGTACTTCATCATCTTCATTGATGATTTTTCTAGAATGTGTTGGGTTTATTTTTTAAAAGCTAAGTGTGAGGCCTAATGAGGACCACCACCTTGAATGGCAGCAGGTACTTCATCATCTTCATTGATGATTTTTCTAGAATATGTTGGGTTTATTTTTAAAAGCTAAGTCTGAGGCTGTAGCTATGTTCCAAACATTCAAAAACAGGGTAGAGAATGAAAGTGGATGCAATATAAGGTAATAAGGACTGATAATAGATCTGAGTACACATGTAGGCAATTTGATGATAGGCTGAAGGTGTTAAGCACCAATTAACCATTCCTTATTCCCCTTAGCAAAATGAAGTGAGTGAAGGGAAAAACAAAAATGTGATGGAGATGGAGATGGCCAAGTGCTTAGTGATTGAGAAAAAAAGTACCCAAGGAGTTATGGGCAGAGGCAATCAACACAGTAGTCTATCTCCTTAATCGTCTGCCAACAAAATCTTTGGAGAACAAGACACTTTTTGAGGCTTGGTATGATGCAAAACCAAAAGTCTCACATTTAACGATGTTTAGGAGTGTTTGTACACTCATGTTCCCGATGCAAAGAAGGACAAACTCAGTGATAAAGCAAAAGTTGGTATACTTGTTGGGTATTATAACAGTGCCAGAGGTTATAGGGTGTTCAACCCTCAGTCAAAAAAGATAATCTCCAGTAGGGACATTAAGATGGATGAAAATGACACATGGAATTGGGATGCAAACTCTGTAGTTAAAGAGAAAACCAATAATATGATTCCCCAGAACAGAGATGAAGGAAATGATGAGGGTGAATTAGAACCTGATGATAATGATGATGATTCAGAATCAGATGAAAGCAGGGTGAAAATGAGACCTCTAGCA
>CAIGRP010025272.1:0-10449 GCA_903798385.1 Fraxinus cuspidata | reverse complement strand
ATTTAGCCTTCCAAACCAACTTTTGAATATTTACAATTTAGTCCCTAAACTTTCATTTTCTTTCATTTTAGTCTATTTTTCCTTATTTCTTCACAATTTTGCTACATTCATCATGTTGTCATGCAAAACATAAATTGTATAGAATTAAGTCATATTCCAACATATTAATTAACAATTTTCCATGTTTTCACAGTAAAATAAGTGTGTAAAAACGCACTTATCAAACTCTCCCAAACTTGAACTATTGTTTGTCTTCAAATAAAAGTGTAGCTTAACTCTACACAAAACATGGTTTGACAACCTGTCGTATCTCAAGATTGAAATTTAGTAATCAAACAATTGAACACTTATAACAGTGCAAAAATTAAATCAATCTCCACCCGTTGCATGCTTATCTCGACATGTGTGTATGAAAACTCATATCAACATATTCAGATTGTGATTGGCTCAAAAATTGACCCATAGCAGTCACATATATCTTTACTTCGCTCGAGAGATACACACACCCAAACTTATGTGTTTTCACTCAATTTTCTCGAGGTGCATTCTAAGTTGAACTTTTCAATTATATTCCTTACCCTCTCTTATATTGGATAGATCTCACTATTACAAGTTCACATTTCAACAAGTCAAGATTCTTTTATAGTTTTGATTGTTTCAACCCGTAAGACTAAATTGAGTTACTTGCTTCTCATCAAAGGTATAGTTTTATCAACCGAATGTCGGAGCTCAATCAATGTACTTGTGTATTTTTTCCTCTTCATTTTTCATGTTTTCTCCATTTTTTTATTTTTTTTTTTCCGAAGGTCTTCCCACTTACTTTCTATATAACCTATGTAGTGACCTTTAGGCCGATGATTCCCAATTCAGATGACCATCAGACATCAGGTTTTAAATCACTCGTACATGCTTAATCACTCGAGTTATACATGCTCAAAAATGTGCTTTTATTCACTCAAAAATTAGTGCAATGCCTCTTTTCTTTTAGACATTCAGTTTCTAAAACTAGCATCTAACTTAAAACTTTTACCTCATCTTCGTCTAATTGGGTTTTAGACATTCCACACAAGATTTTCATGCACAAAATTCCTACTTATCTCAATGTTCCTTTGTAACAGCTCAAATATCTCCAAACTACTCTATATTTGGATTATGGATCAGTACTGTAGAGGTTGTTAGATTTCATTTACTATGTTCAACTATTTTCTAAACACTGAACAAAATCACTAACTCAATATATCAAACATGAGTAACGTGTATAGAGATTGTTAGGCTTTATACAAACAGGTTTTGACTAATCTAACACTGTACTATTTTCATTATTCACAGTCGATACATATTCTAATAATCACATTATAGCCGGCACAGTTATCAAACCCACACAAGCACACAAAACTAAAGCTATAATCTAATGCTTGAAAATAAATAAATAAAAATTGTAAATTCTTTTTTTTAAACGCAGAGAGCTACACAAAAAAAAAACAAATTGCAGACAAAATGATGAACGCATGAATGACCACCCCCACACCTATTTGGAACATTGTCCTCAATGTTTAGATAACCACAAATAACAAAACTGAAAAACATGTAAAGAACAGGACAAGTGTACAATAAGGTAAAGAAAATGGGGTTCAAAGTACTCCCCTGATCAGTATGAAGGTGGGGAATGGAAATCGGTCACATAGACTATTTGGAGGACGTCAAGGTGGTAAATAGGGTCTGCAATGAGAATTTCTTCCACTGCAGGCACCTGTTGCCCATATGCTATTTCCAAACGCTGTCCATTCACTTTGAACACCCGACCATTTCTAGGATCTTCATTTTGACCACCATATTTTCAAAAACACGGGGCCAATCCACCTA
Organism: Fraxinus cuspidata; assembly: GCA_903798385.1. Lineage (NCBI taxonomy): Eukaryota > Viridiplantae > Streptophyta > Magnoliopsida > Lamiales > Oleaceae > Fraxinus > Fraxinus cuspidata. The sequence goes on along the minus strand of CAIGRP010025272.1, from coordinate 8,586 downwards.
GAACGGAGTTTACCTGGGTACTTGTGGAGTTTAGAATCGTACAAGTACACTTTTTTATTTTGTTCAAAAGTTTTTCTCAAAATGTTTTTATCATAAAAAGCTTTCAATTTTACCTTATAGATTCTAGAACCCTTATAAGCGTCATTCCTCAATTCCTCTAACTCATTCAGTTGAAACTTTCTAAGCTTACCGTCCTCGTCTAGATCAAAATTAATATGTTTAATTGCCCAATAGGCTCGGTGTTCAAGCGAGACGATATGATAACATGTCTATGGAAGTGTTAAAAGCCGTGGGTAAGCAAAAAGCACATCGTTCAGTTTTAAAGATCAATATTTACGATTAGGGTTCACCATTTTCTCCAAAATTTGTTTATTTTCCCTATTAGCTAGTTCTACATGTCCACTAGTTTGAGGGTGATAAGCAGTACAAATTTTATAAATAACCCCATAATTTTTCATGAGTGCTTCGAATGAACGGGTGCAAAAGTGTGTGCCTCTATCACTAATAATAACACATGGTGTGCCAAACCCAGATAAAATATTTTCTTTCAAAAACTTAACAACTGTTTTGTTGTCATTAACTTTACAACTAGAAGCTTCTACCCATTTAGACACGTAATCAATTGCTACAGTGGTGTATAAATAACCAAAAGAGGATGGAAAAGGTCCCATAAAATCAATTATCCAACAGTCAAATATTTCAATCACCAAAATGGGATTTAGGGGCATCATGTTACGTCGGGACACACCACCTAATTTTTGGCATCTTTCACAAGATCTACAGTATTCATTAGTGTCATTAAATAAGGTAGGCTAGTAGAAACCACATTATAAAATTTTCGCAGCAGTCTTTTTTATAGAAAAGTAGCCTCCACATACTTGGGTATGACAAAAACTTAGCACACTAGGTTTCTTTTCATTCAGAACACATCGTCTTAAAATTTGGTAGGGACGGTATTTAAATAGACATGGATCATTCCAATAAAAATTACGTACCTCAACTAAGAACTTTGTCCTGTCATGTGCGTTCCACTCTTTAGGATACAACCAAATAGTTCACAATGTGAGCTAACAATGGTAGAGAAGAAATAGAAAATAAATTCTCATCTGGAAATTCATCTCTGATTGGCAATGTGATCGCGTTATCCTTGAAAGTTAGCCTTGATAGGTGGTCGGCTACCACATTCTCCACTCCATTCTTATCTTTAATTGTGATGTTAAATTCCTGCAAAAGTAAGATCCACCGTATTAATCGTGCCTTAGCATCCTTCTTAGTAAGAAGGTACTTAGGGCTACATGATCTGTAAAGATTGTAGTGGGGGAACCAATCAAATAAGATCTAAACTTATCAAGTGCAAAAAATACATCTAGTAACTCTTTTTCAGTAGTGGAGTTGTTCATTTGAGCACTATTAAGAGTTCTACTAGCATAGTAAATCATAAAAGGCTTATCTTATCTACGTTGCCCAAGAACCACACCTACCGCATAGTCACTAGCATCACATATGATTTCAGACGATAGTGTCCAATCAGGTGGTTGCATGATGGGTGTTAAAGTGAGTTTGTCAATTAGTGTTTTAAATGTATCTTAACATTCGGGGGTCCACTCAAAAGTGGCATCTTTATTTAAAAGGTTACACAATGGTCTAGAGATAGAGGAAAAGTTTTGTATAAGCCTTCTATAGAAACCTGCATGGCCTAAAAATTATCTAACATCTTTTACTGTCTCAAGTATGGGCAATTTAGAGATGAGTTTAATTTTAGACCTGTCAACTTCTATCCCCTTAGATGAATTCACATGCCCTAAAACAATTTCCAAAGGTACCATGAAATGATACTTTTCCCAATTTAAAACTAATCATTTTTTTTCACATCGTGTTAAAACTCTCTTCAAATTCAATAGACATGTATCAAAAGAAGTTCCAAACACAGTCAAGTCATCCATGAACACTTTCATACAGTTCTATACTATGTCACTAAATATACTAGTCATGTATCTTTGGAATGTGATAGGAGCATTACAAAGTCCAAATGGCATCCTACGAAAAGCATAAGTGCCAAAAGGGCAAGTAAATGTGGTCTTTTCCTAGTCCTCTAATGTAATTTCAATTTGATAGTAACTAGAGTAGCCATCAAGAAAACAATAAAAATGATGACCAGCCACACGCTCCAAGATTTGGTCTAGAAAATGGAGATAAAAATGATCCTTATAGGTGGCAGCATTTAGTTTCCTATAATCTATGCACATACACCAACTAGTCAGTGTTTTTGTGGGACCATTGCACCTAATTCATTTTTCACTACTGAGACTCCTGAATTTTTGGGAACTACTTGTGTAGGACTAACCTATTTACTATCCGCGATAGGGTAAATGATACTTGCTTCTAACAATTTAAGTACTTCATTTTTTCACTACTGTACATTGTGGATCTCTCATAGGATAAGTTCATTCTTTTAGATGAATCCTATGTGAGCAAATCAAAGGGCTAATACCTTTTATGTCGCTATGGTCCAGCCTAATGCAGATCGATGCTCATTCAAAATGTTAAAAAGTTGCTTACATTGCCATGTATTAAAGTCCGAAGAAATAATTATAGGAAATGTATCACTTGGTCCAAGAAATTCGTGTTTTAGTCCTGTAGGCAGTGTGTTCAACTCTGGTTTGAGACTCTCAAAGTTTAAAATAAAAGAATTCAGAGGGTAGAAATTGGTGTTTGCTCCTGAGTGAGTGCATCGATCATGAATGTTTGATGACACTCTCATCCTCATGTAGCTGCCTTGCTATGTGGAAAATATTGACTTCTAAAGTTATGTTTCCAAAAGAAAGTTTCATTAAACCATTCTTGTAGTTTATAAGAGCGTTAGCTATAGCAAGCAAAGGTCTACCAAGAATGATAGGGATTTTGGAATTAACATTTATATCAACCTTCACATCCAAAACCAAGAAGTCAACATAAAATTTGTCAATTTGGACCAATACATCCTCAATTACTCCCCTGGGCCTAATGGTGGACCTATCAGCTACTTGTAAGACCACAAAAGTCGGTTTAATCTCACCTAAACCTAACAACAAGTAAATTTCATAAGGCATGAGATTTACACTCGCCCCTAAATCAATAAGAGCTTGTGCAAACTCATGGTTCCCAATGACACGGGACATAGTAGGACAACCAGGGTTCTTATACTTCGTTGGGATCCTTTGCTCAATCACCGCACTCACTTGCTCGCTCAATCAAGAAAGCGATTTTCTTGACATGGTGCTTTCTCTTCACAATGCACAAGTCCTTAAGGACTTTAGTAGATGCATGAACTTGAAAAATCACATGCAAAAGAGGCAGATTGATTTTTACTTGCTTGAAGTGTTCTAGGATTTTGCTATGTTGACCAGTAAACTTCGGTGTAGACTTAAGAGCTTGAGGGAAAGGTACTCTAACAAGGTTTTCCACCACTTTCTCACTATGCGCTACTCTCACTAGACTTATTTTCAGTTTTCTTAAGCTTGGGGGATGGTTCTATGACTTTATCTGATCTAGTGGTTATGGCATTCACTTCCCTAAGGTTGATTTCTTCCGATCCTGAGGTTTGTGCCATATGTTGCCCTTTAGGATTTGGTTGAGCTTGAGCTGGAAATTTCACACGTTCCCCTACAGTTAAGGCATTAGTCAACTTAGACGTATGATTTTTTATCTCTTTATTTTTCTCAACTACCTGAGTGATCATAGTCTCAAACTTCTGACTTGTCTTACCATGTGCCTCTATAAAAGAATGTAAGGTGTCTTCTAAAGAGCTCCTAAAGGTTGCAGGTTGATATAAAGGTATATTAAAGGCTCTAGATGGCTTGGCAGGTTGCTGGTTTTCAGATTTCTAGATGAAGTTGGGGTGATTCCGCCACCCAAGATTGTGGATTTCAAAGAATGGAGCATATGACTTGTTATACATGCCTAAGGCATTGCAGTGTCCCTCATAAACCCCATCCTCTCCGTAAAAGTAGAACACTCTTGCACTAGATGATCAGTTCTACCACACACAAAGTAGGGTCTTAGAGACTCAACACGGGATACATTCCGTGAAGATTTTGAGTCTTTAGCACGTAGGCTTTCTAGTCTCTAGTGAGGGCTTTTACTTTGGCTCTAAGGCCATCCTCCTCCCTAAAATGATAGATACATGTGCTAATAGAATTCCCTATTGTTTGTGACATATTGTTACTCTTAGTGGCGCTAGGTCCAGTCCAAGTATTAGCTTTTTCCGCTAGGTCATCTAGGTATTCTATAGCCTCATCAGGATCTTTTTCTAGAAATTCACCGTTACACATCATCTCTATGAATTGACGCTCCCTAAGTGTTAATCCCTCATAGAAATAGAACACAATATGACAACTATCATAACCATGGTGGGGGCAAAGGGCTTATAGTGCTTTATATCTTTTACAAGCTATAAGGTCTCACTATCCTTTTGAGTGAATGATGAAATTTTCTTCTTAGGGGCACTAGTCTTATGGTGGGAAAAATATTTATTAAAGAATGTTTGAGTCATTTCGGCCCAAATTCCAATCGAACATGGTCTCAAGGAGTACATCCAGCTTTTTGCTCTTTCGTTAAGTGAAAATGGAAAAATTTTAAGCTTGACTGCGTTCGTTTTACCATGTTGATTGTGGAAGGTTGCTACCACCTCTTCAAATTTCCTAATGTGCACGTATGGATTTTCATTTTCAAGTCTGTGAAAATTGGGAAGAAGTTAAATCATTCCTGATTTAAGATTCATACGTAGCATATTAGGTGGAAACATTATGCATGAATGCGTGGATATGCGTGGGGGTGAAGATAATCCTGTAAAGTCCTAAAAGGCATATCGCCATGTTCACTATCAGCTTGGTGTGGTGTTCATGGCAATAGATGCAGTATCAACAATAGGGTTAGAAAGCGATCCAAACACTGGAAAATGTTATTCTATAGAGCTTCCTTGCTTGTCTTGATCCCTACTCATAAAACACGAGAAAAAAAGAATTATATGAGAATAAAATAACAAATAAGGAACTTAAATTAACTAAAAACAATAGTAAAGGAACGATGTCACCCATTTCAGTCGATCCCTTAGTGTTTGGTACCATCTCCCTGGCATGATTACTCCTAAAGAATAACGCGGTAATTGTAGCACAGCTTTGTGGTGTCGATTCCACAGGGAGATGGAAAAATACTCAAGGGTTCAACAAATTAGGATTTTTCGTGAATTGTTTGAAAATGATTTATTTTTAAAAATAAAATTTAAATATCAATGGATCAAATCAATGAGTTAAAACAGTGAAACATCGAAATTTCCTCAATTGGATCGGATCATTCAACGTCAATTATTGATTTTTTATAATTCAATTAGAGGCTTTCATCCCGGCACTCTAATCAGAAGATATATCGTGAAAAGCAATTTAATTTATGAATATAATCCTAGAATGTAGACTTATGACATATTCGCACAATTTTATTGGAATAAAATCAAANGTTAAACCAATTTCAAAATAAATTTATGAAGAGAAAATATAGACCTAGAATTATTTAATAAGAAAATAAAAAATTATATAAATAAAAGACGTGAAAGCACCAAATCCAATTAGTTCTTCCCTTACTTCACCAAATTGTTTAGTTCTTTGTGGAGCTCTTGAGCTAAAAAATGAGAGAAAAGTGTATGGAGGTATGTATTTTGCTGTTAAATATTTGTATGAGTTGAAAATGGGATGAAAATCATGTTCAAATTGGTATCCAAAGGAGTTCCAATCGAATAAGGAAAGTTGTCTTCGCGCGCGGATTTTTTGTCTGTGCACAATAGTCTGTATTTTGGTGATTACTTTCTCTCCCGATATCCAATTTAGGCGATTCAAAGTGAGTTGAAACATAACTCAAAGGGATACAACTTTGATAGAAATAGATTTCTTCCAATTTGGACGTTTACTTTGCCAAAAATGGGTCTCAATCTTCTACTAAAAATCTGGAATATACCTTGTGCGAATTGGAAATTGATTTTGATAATATTTTGATCATATTCCATTCATGTTTGAGTTCCAATTACATCCAATTGTCTCATAGCAATCTTCAAAGTATCTTCTTGTGGTCCGAATCAACTATCTCATTTTCAATTTGGTCCACAAGCTTTAGATTTTGCTATTTTTCTCTATTTTTGCATTTCTTTTTCTCCAATTCTTCATCCAAAACCTATTGTTTTCAACTAATTAGCTTCCAACTCTTCCAAATCCCCATTTACCCTTTCGAACCAACTTTTGGATATTTGCAATTTAGTCCCTAAACTTTCATTTTCTTTCATTTTGGTCCATTTCCCTTATTTCTTCCCAATTCTGCTACATTCATCATGTTGTCCTACAAAACATAAATTACATAGAATTAAGTTATATTCCAACATAGTAACCAACAATTTTCCATGTTTTGACAGTAAAATAAGTGTGTAAAAACGTACTTATCAAGTGTTCATGCACGTGTCGTGCCAAGTTGAGCTGAGTTGATCGATATGTCGAATGAATAGATGCACGTGCATGTGTGGAATTTGGTCCAACCTACTGGTATGTAAGTCCTCTCCCCTTTAAAGATTATTAGTACCCCTTGGAGCCCAAATTCAAGTGTCAAACAAGAGCAATACAAAGTGTATTTTTTATTCTTTTAGTTTTTCTGGGGAATTAACACTTTTTCAATTTTTCACCAATTTTTATTCTCAATTTATTTCAATTTCAAGGGCATCTTTTGGCCTTAATTAATTTCTCATTTGCTCGAAATTGAATTTTGGAAAATAAATATACTACGTTCATTTTCTCGTAGAGTAGAATACACTTAGTCAAAGAAATCTTTTGTTCGACTCTCACGATCTATTCAAATAATTGATCAAAAGTTGGACAAACCAACTTTAAAACCAATTTTTTTTAGCAAAACCCATTACATTACTAGTATTTCTAATGGAATAACACTTGTTTTACTTACCCCCAATGTCAAAAACACTCCCCTCCCAAATTTTAATAATCTTACCTCATTCTTTTTTTTTTATTGTAGCACTTATGTCATTAACTTTTTTTTCGTCCCATTTTTATCCCCTACGTTCGATTAATTAGCATATAATATCTCTAATAACGGTTGTCGTAAAAAAAGTTTGATAGGAGGACGTAAATAACTTATTTGCCCATATTATTTTAAAAAATAATGCATACAAAAGTGCAACAAACGTTTTTCATCGTTTCAAAGTATGCAAAAAGAATAATTTTGCACAAACCATCATCAAAGACAAGGAGCAAAGATTAAGGACTTTAATTTATAATTAATATGTGATTTAACAAATAAATATTTCGGTGCCAATATAACTACCAATATATTAATTGCCACGTGATGAGAATCATGTTTTGGATGATGATAATCTAATTAATATTTTATGATTTCTTAATTTTCCCTTCATTTATTAAACTCTATATATACATATTTTTGCTCATATGCATGCATTCACTCATTTGCGTATTTGAACTATAATGTAAATGTCACCATTAATTCGCACTTCTCTCATTCAATGCCTGTATATAAAGAATGTGTGTATTTGGATACATAATACAGTCGAATGTTTAGAATTAAAAAAATATTAATTCTACAAAAGATCTCATTATAAAACAAAAAAAAAAAATTAGAATTACACAGAGATACTTGAAAGGAAAAAAAAAAAGGACACTAGTAAAAAGAAAAGCACATTATCCAAAATATATAAAGATATAATCTAAATAAGTAAGATTACCCAACATCAAAGAGTGGAAATACAAGAAAAATGAATAACAATAGAAGAAATGTTGGGAATTTACTTAATCACGCAAAGCGGAAAATAAATTATTTTTCAATTTCCATCATGGATCTGTTTTGTGTTTAGATAGAAGATGTGTTAGAATAATACCTTTAATGAATTTTGCAAACTTTTTTGCTAATTCTCGAACTCGAATGATCATGATCTGCAATTCAAGTTGTCCAATTGTCCAGTCTCCATCGGTGATCCACACAGAGAACAAGAATGACAATTAGGATTTTTTTTTCTTGTGCTAGCAAGAATAATGAATTATTTCATATTGTGTTCAAACCCTAGTAGCCTATTAATATAAGCCCAGTGGGCTTGGCCCGTCTTTTAAACTTAATCCGGTCCAATATTTAATTAATCAAATTAATTAAATTTGGTCCATGAATTAATTAATCTAATTAATTAATTCGGCCCTATTAATAAGCATCTCAATTAATTAATTATCAAACACTTGCTAATTAATTAATTTGTGAATCTCATTCTTCTAGTTCTCTTTTGTGTGCGACACATTAGGTTCTCAATTACGATGTTTAATGAAGTGAATTATTATTTTGATATAGTCAAAATCGATAAATTAAAACATTCATTTTAATTTATCACTAATTCACAATCGTCGTCCCAGATTAACATCTAACAATGTGTCAGGGCAATACATGTGACGAGAAATATCACGCGATGTGATAAAACCAAACTTGTTCGTTTACCGTGAAACTATAATCCTTTCGTCATATGATCCGATCAATTATGAGATATGGATATGTATCGATCTC
>CAIGRP010025252.1:0-16327 GCA_903798385.1 Fraxinus cuspidata | reverse complement strand
TGTAGCAAAATCACAATGAAAGTGTTTTAATGTGAAAACTCGTGTGACATAAATGAATTGTGATCGGCGGATTGTCTCTTTTAAGAGAAGGAGGGATATATTTCGAAAGATGAAGACTCAAATCTTTTGTGGAATAATTGCATCATTATCATGCTAGGCTAAACTTGTTAAGTGTTGAGATGATGTAAACCATTGATTTACTGTTTTAACTAAAAACTACTTATTTTAGTATGATTTATGTGAATTGATGGTTATCATATTCTCATGATTATTTATATGGCTTGGTCACCATTTAGATAATTTATGACTTATGCAGTCATAATAGGTAATCTTGTAACTAATGCATTCCCAAGTATTTAAAATTCGGAATAGGGATATTTCAAATGTTTAAAAATATGTTTAACTTATATCAAAAGAGATTGTTAAATAAAATAACAGTTGTCAATTTATATCCAAATTAGATTGGGAGATTATTCGGTGAAGTTGAATTCCTAACACACTCTTTTCATATAATTTTTTCTTAAAATCATTCTTCACGTGTATTTAGATAGAACTTAGAATAGTTATTAATAGAAAACATAAAACAAACATTTCATCAATTGTTTTTACATTCGCATTTGACCTTGAATCGACACAATTCAATTTAAAGTCTATTTTTCGTGGGAATGATACTTTTAACTTATTTACTCTATGACTTATCAATAATCTCTTACACTTATGAAATTTCACCGAACAATTATTCCAACCCGACAGTCCTTAACATGAAAAGCAAAATAAGTTTGTAGAATGAGTGTTTAAAATTACTCAGTGATGCACATAAGAGCTATCTCTAATATTAAAATAGGCAAGAAAACAATACTTATTAAAAAAAAGTTGAACCTTTTTTGAATCAATCAACAAGGATGATGTCAAGCATAACATAGAAATGTGATGTATAAGTGGGCCTTATCCAATTTGAATAGAGTCTCTTTTAAGTAAACGTTATAACTACGGAATTCTAACAACGGATCATTTATTTATCCAGAAGGAAGGACCATTCATAAGCATTCATACGATACTACCAAAAGTTATTTAATTTACATCTATCAACTTTAAAAATATTGTTTCATTTACACCGCCAAGTAGTGAAATTAATTATTTTCAATGAACTTTAAAAATTATTTAAATTGTAACTATATAGTTTTGTTACACAATTGTCCCAGAATGATCATAACGCGTAAGTGGATTGTTAAAAATTATACGGATACTTAACACGTGCATTAATTAAAATAACTGTTTTTCTGACGGTGAAGATAAGTAAATTAACTCGATAATTAAATGTTTAATTATATCAATGGTCACTAAATGTTCCAAATACGAGAAAATTGTGATTAGCACATAGATGCAAAAATTTTGTTCCACTATCAACAATTCCTTTTCAAGTCGTTGATCTTCGTTTTCTAGCCAATAGTTCATTTTAACCTTTCGTCGTCGTTTTCAACTCGCTCGTGCTTTTAAGCAAACTAGAAATTAACTCCATTGTTCGAGGTGGCAATAGAGGGTCGACCCAAACAAAGTAATTAAAAGCGTCACAATCCTACAAAATTAAACAAGAAAAAAATTAAATATCCGCTTGCATAATTTATATATAATTTATAAATTGTAAAACTTCATTTTCAACCAAAAATTCTAATGGACCCACAAGTACGATCTCCCACAAATTTTGTCATTTATAAATTAAATTATTTATATATTCTTTCCAAATGGAGGCTAAATTGCATGATAATAATTAAATCAGAGTTGAAAGTAATCTTAACTGTTGATCACGAAAATGATAAAGCATATAGCCCTTCTTTTGATAAATAAATACATAAACGGTCACTGAAGTTTGAAACTTACAGAAACGGTCACTGAAATTACTATTAGGACTGTTATGATGTTGGTTCAAACTTAAAGGACCAAAACACGTGGACATAAAAGCTTGAGAACCTTAAGTGCAAATTTCTTGCTATTAATGTCCGAACCCAAACAAAATCTTCGCAACCACCATAACAAACGGTATTACAGCTTCATAACATACAACGACTCACAATCTTCCACGTTTCACCACAAAAATTGTTAGTTGACAAAAAAAAAAAAAGAACATATAATAGACTTCAACCGGCGTCATTTTGTCATCACGTTGTTCCATGCTTCTCTAAAAATTGTCGTCGAGTTCAAACTTCCATTGGCCTTCGCTTAGATATAGATTCCTTCCTATTGAAATTGGTTCTTGGTTTTGGTACAAAGGACGTCGAACCACCAAACCCTGTTTATCTAGCACTGTCAGTAGGTTGGGAAAGAAAATGCCGTGCTATACCTCGTTCAATTCCAGCAGCAGTAGTCGGTTTTGAATAGGGAAATTGCTATCCAAATTGTAATTTTTAAACATCACTCCATCATAAATAAATAATGATATAGAATCCGAAATCAGACAGCCCTTAGAACAAGAAATTAAATACGTAATTACCCTAGTTGGTTCAACATTTGCTCTTGTAGCTTCGCATTCCCTCGGACCATTTATGCCCTCCTACAATTTATGAAAAAGAGCGTCAACCAACGTAATAAATAAAACAAAAATGGGATATACATATATAACTATGGGGCATGATTTTCTCCCAAATTTCGGCCATTATTTTTTCTAGGATTCTTTAGATCGTAAATTATAAAGATTTTGTTTGGGTTTGGGCCTTAATAGCGAGAAATTTGCACTTGAGGTCTTTAAGCTTTTATGTCCACGTGTTTTGGNCGAGAAATTTGCACTTGAGGTCTTTAAGCTTTTATGTCCACGTGTTTTGGTCCTTTAAGTTTGAATTAACATCATAACAGTCCTAATAGTAAGTTCAGTGATCGTTTGTGAAAGCGTATGAAACTTTAGTGATTTCTGCAAGTTTTAAACTTTAGTGACCGTTTTGTAATTTTTAGGTAAGTTCAATGTCCGTTTGTGAAATTATCCCATAAATATACAAAATTTATTCACTCCTTAATTTAATTCAGAATTAATGCACTATTGAAAACTTGAACTTCATCAATCCATGAACCATATTAATATTGTAATCTTATCCCAAAGTTTGTGTTGCGAAAATCTTTTCGTATGCAATATTGCAAGTGCAAGGATCGTGAACATGTAGTAAAGTGAATTTTGAATTCAAGCATCGTACACACATAGATTATACAAGTTTAAGTTCGAATTAATTTAACCTTACTGAAACTATGAAAATCGATGATTCTTTCTAAAATTAAAGTGCAACTAGCCACTGTATTTGTTAATGTAAGATCCAACTTAACTAAAATCAATGAAAATTGTGATTAATGCAGGCATGATGATAATATAATGATGAAACAACATATTAGAATTCTGAATCTCCTTATATCAATTTCCTTAAAACCCGAACCTTTGAATTTGATGATGCGATTCAATTATGAAGATCAATATTTCTAATCTATTCAATAATCTCTCTCAAGTAAAATAAAAAATATTCTTATATGTGACCCGACTATATTTATATAACGAATGCAACATACAAGAATACATTAAAAATTTATGAATATTTAAAGATCACGTAAAGTATAGCGTATATTTCTATCTTCTATCAGATTTTACAACAATTGACACTATGTTAACTTATTTTCATTATCTTGAAAGTAAAACAAGTTACAATACTCATATAATCATTGTGCATATAATTGTAGAGAATAATAAACTCATATCAATCAAAATTGAAAACATACTTTGGATGCCAAAAAAAAAAAAAAAGATTCAAAAGTTAAAGAGTTATGATACAAGTTTCATCGTAATCCTAGAACAAAAATAGCATACTTACTAAGATAAAGAAAATAAAAGAGTAAAATAATCCATCACCTGGAATTCTTCTATTCAAATTCACCCTTATTTTTCTACCTCTTCAAACAAGAATTGTCCAACCCTAATGAAATTGCTATGAGATGAAGTTCCATGATCTCCTTGACGAGTTGAGTGTTCCGGCTACTTCGATTAGTGAATACTACTTGCAAAATGAGGTCGGTGCTTTTTCCCCGGTTGTACTTCCGGTGTGAGAATCAGTAGTCGGTTCAAGAGAGTATGAAGAAAGTATAATTGAAATTCAAGCAGTAGGGGTTTCAAGAGAGTCATACCGTTCTTATATTAGGGATATTTATAGGCATCTGATGCAACACACACGTTCAACAGTTAATAGTGCCACATGCCCCACGTATATCTTCCCACTTCACCCATGTTCTAATGGGATGACCCCCACTTCTCAAGTGGTTGGTTGTGCCCACATTTATTGTTGAGCGGTTCCTGTCCCGCTCCTTGTCATTTGTATGGTTAAGTGTAGTGTTGGCCTCATGGTGGTAGGCGGCCTATGTAAACGTATAGCGCCTCATGGTGGTAGGTGTCCTCATGAGGGTCGACGGCCTCATAGTGGTAGGCGGCATCATGTGAACGTAGAGCGCCCATGTGTTGGGGTAGACGGCTTATCACGTGGTACTCTACATGAGGTACATATCAGGTAGTTCTTTACCTCAATGACTATCATAACGAATTATTAATGTCATCTTATATCACCTAATTTAGAGTTGATAAATCCTATTTATATCCATCTCAAAAGAGTCCCAAAATCTCCCAAAAATATCGTCCACATCAAAGTCCAAAAAGGTTTCCTTGTAAAAGTGAAATAATGAAAATAAAATAAAATAAAATTCTAGTTCTCAATTAGCCTAGGCAGTCGCCCAGTGTAGACCCGTGCGATAAACCAAGCATAACCTTTTGATCCTATTGTTATGATTTTGGTTTGGACGATCGTCTGGTATGGAAGCCTAGGCGATTGCCTCTTACAATGCAAGTATTCCAAATCTGCACTTTAATCCTTTAATTCACTTTCTCCTCAATTTCGATCCTCACTTTTAATCATATGCAACTTAGTCCCCATACTCTCTATATTTTTCACCGATAGCAAATCTCAATGAAAATCTCTCATATACTCTGATATTTGTGAAAATTTTAGAGCCCAACAAAGGTTTTTTTTTTAATCATAGGATTTCTCATATCTCTTCAATTCATTTGATTAATCAATTTATGATTATTCTATATGTACATAATTACTTTTCAATTGAAATGATATGCAATTGTTTCACAAATCAAAATTCCATGCAATCGATCTATTCTCTTTTTTTATATATATTATTATTATTATTAAGAACAATTTGTGTTCAATTTACGTTAATTCCGTGAATTTCTTTTGTTATATTATTAGAAATCGATGTAAATTTATTATTATTATTTTTTTTTTATTTGTACCCAAATTGAATTATTGGGCCGAGCCTAGTGACTTTACCCAATAAATTTTTGTAGGCTTCATAGTTCTCGAAAATATTAACTAGGTAGTAAGAAAAATTGTAATTTTTTTATATATGTAATGAATTTTGCAAGATGATATGTTTTTAAAAGTTTTTAAAAATCTTTAATTAAAGCCTACAGAAATTTATGTAAGACTTTTATTAATTCTTAAAAAATCCATGGAAGTCACTTAAAATTTCATAAAATCCACAAAAATTGCCCACTTAAAAAGGTTTATAGAAGTCTGTAAAAAGTTCTAATTGAATACGGCCCCTTCGAGAAATTGGGAACCAACTTGGAGAATTAGGATAACTGATGGAAAGTAAAACTGAGAAAGAAATTGGGTAAGAAATAAGGTATAACGTTAATGTTTTTAATTAAGTGAAGCATATGTTCTAAAGTTCAGTTCTCATTGGCATAATTAACAATAACAAAGCTGACTTAACATAATATATAACACCTTTTATGATCAGCATTTAGAAAAGCAACGTAAGATTATTCTCAACTGAATAATCAATAATCCATTGGCAGAGTTACTTAGGACAAAGTCCCTTTTTCATTTAGATAAATATTTTTGATAAAAATTAGTTAAAAAGTTATAGGTCTTAAATGTAATTAAAATTAATTATTTATTAATTTTAACTATTTTTTTTAATTGAAGAAGACTGTGGATAAATATAGAACTTATAAAGTCAAACTAAGCAAGATATGCTTATGCCATGGTGTCCCTCGAACGGCAGGATCAGAATATTCCATTACCATATAATACTACAGCATTCTCCCAAAAGTGGCATAAAAAATGAAAAAAGCAGTCTTCCAAACGGTGGTTGCGAGACAATGAAGTGCTAATTTGATGGATGTTGATGAAGAAAAGCATTCTGCTAATCGCAAATCAAGGAATTATTGGCCCTTCATGGAGAAATATAAACTTTTTTCTACTTCAACAATTCTGCTAATCGCAGTGATGAATATGGTGATAGCTGGATTGTCGCAGCAAATTCCCACAACCTTAGAAGGCCCGTTTAAGCCCGCAACTCGAAGTTTCGATCCTTCGTTGCGCCGTGGCAGCGATGATTTGCCCATGAATCATCCCAGGTTACGGAAAAACGTGACCTCAAATTTTCCTGAACAGATTGCTCTTGCATTTTCTACACCAACTTCAATGTGGATTTCTTGGGTCACTGGTATTATGATGTTAATAACTTCAGTTTTAGAATACATTTTTGGTGTTATTTTTGAGTTCGTTTGGTGGGTTTCGTGGTAAATTGGATTTTTGTGAATTGGATTGTAGGGGATGCACAGATTGGATTGAATGTGACACCAGTTGATCCGTCAACGGTGGGCAGCGAGGTTTGGTATGGGAAGGAAAGGGGAAAGTACAGTGGAAAGCAAACTGGCGTCTCAGTGATTTATAATCAGTTGTATCCATTTGAGGGCCTCTGGAATTACACATCTGGTATCATCCATCATGTGAAGATTGATGGTAAAATTTTAAGTAGAAGAATATAATGAATGTAGGTTTCAGTTGCTTGAAATATGTTTATGATATTTTCATTTCTTACGGATTAATTTCGATCATAGTATTGAGATTATTTGGGCGGTGATGGGAAAAATCTCATCTTGCATGTTTTACACAACTTGATCTGACCACTGATTGATTAGTATTTTATGTAATCGTCTTGTGTAACTATGGAGATTTGGATTTTCTTATAGGTCTTGAACCTGAAACAAAGTATTACTACAAGTGCGGGGATAGTTCTTTAAAAGCAATGAGTGAGGAACTTGTATTTGAAACCTTACCGTTGCCTGGCTCTGGCAAGTATCCTCGTCGAATAGCAATTATAGGAGATTTAGGACTTACCAGCAATTCTACAACAACAATTGATCATCTTGTTAAGAATGATCCTTCAATGATTTTGATGGTTGGAGATTTAACTTATGCAAATCAATACCTCACAACTGGTGGAAAGGGAGCTTCATGCTACTCATGCCAATTCCCTGATGCACCCATTAGAGAAACATATCAACCTCGCTGGGATGGGTGGGGAAGGTAACTGACATTCTTTAGTTCAATATAGCTTGAAATGTAGTAGTCTGAATCTTTTGCATAATCTGAAAATGTAACTAATATGAATTTGATACATGTATTTTGAATATAAAATTTACGCTAAAAAAAAAAAAATATATATATATATATATAATGTGACTGAAGGAATAGACACTGAGGCATTCATTCATAATATATGCAAATTTAGCTCGGATCAAAGTAGTCAAAAGTATAATTTATGCCTCAAACTTCTTTTGTGCAAGCAATTGTGTCTAAGCCCCCATTTGGTTTAGCTAAAAATCAAAATTTTAGTAGATTTTGATAAAACATGATGAATTTTGTGATTGAAAAGTTGATAAAAGTTGTGGGTCCAATGAATTGTGTGGTTGAAAATGAGTTCAAGGAAAAACGAGTTTTAAAAAAATGGGAACCAAACAAGGCCTAATTACATGGCTATAAAAATTACTGTACTAATGAAGAACCAGATGAAATTATCTAATTACGAATTACAAGTGTAAACATGAAACTAGAAAAGCTAACGCAGATGTGGATGTTATTATTCAAGGAAATATAAACTGGTCTATGAGAATAATATAGGATGGAGTTTGCATTTGTGTGGCTTAAAATATTGGTGTATTGAAACGAGAAAAGTTGCTAAGTTCAGAAACATAATATGTTCTGTGATTTTCAACATTGATCTTCTTTGTTGAACACTTGAACTTCTAGATTGACATTGAATTGATCATGTCAAATTTATAAATTTTTCTTGCATAATCTGGAAGCCAGGTTCATGGAACCTCTCACATCAAGAGTCCCAATGATGGTTGTTGAAGGAAACCATGAGATCGAGCCTCAAGTTGCCAATATTAGGTTCCAATCGTATCTGACAAGATTTTCTGTTCCTTCAAATGAGTCTGGTTCTAACATTAACTTCTACTATTCTTTTGACTCTGGAGGTGCACATTTCATCATGTTGGGGGCATATGTGGACTACAATAAAACCGGTAGCTGATTGTTAACTCTTTAACTTTGATAATATGATCAAATATATTGCAGTATAAATTTGTACTAAGGCTTACATAAATTTGTCTAATCTCTTTCTAAGGTGCTCAATATGCTTGGCTCCAAAAAGACCTTCAAAAAGTAGACCGAAGTGTAACACCTTGGCTGGTGGCTGCTTGGCATCCTCCTTGGTACAATAGCTATTCATCACATTATCAAGAATTTGAATGCATGAGACTGGAAATGGAAGCACTTCTTTACAAATATGGAGTTGATATTGTCTTTTCTGGTCATGTAAGTTGACATTATCTGAACCCTGACAGCTAAACTAGTAATTTTATCAGTATCCACTGAATCAGCTGAAGCATCTTGGGTTTTTCTGACTAATTTTTGGAATATAAATAAAAGGACTCTCATGTTTCCATTGAATTTTTTCTCTGATAATATATGTGTGAATGCTACAGTTTTGTTATTTTCGACAGCCACCGTTTCATTTTAAATGTCATGGCTTCATTTATTAAAAACTAGGATTATTAATTTCATTTTACTAAAGATAAAGGGAATTACTTCTTCTTAGGTGCATGCCTATGAGAGGATGAACAGAGTCTTCAACTATACTTTGGATTCGTGTGGTCCTGTTTATATAACAGTAGGAGATGGCGGTAACATTGAGAAGGTTGATGTTGATCACGCAGATGATCCAGGAAAATGTCCATCTGCTGGTGACAATATTCCAGAATTTGGAGGTGTATGTCATATGAACTTCTCATTTGGCCCTGCAAAAGGAAAATTCTGCTGGGATAGACAACCTGAGTGGAGTGCCTACAGAGAGAGCAGCTTTGGGCATGGAATGCTTGAGGTATAGTCTGAGGTTGTGAGCTTAAATATTCAATTGATAAATTTCTGCATATTGGCCCAAGTTTCGGCTCTCTCTTTCCTACCGTTGGTCTTAAACTCCCTCTTAAGAAATCCTTTTTATCGGTTTTTAGCTCAGATAACATAGCAATTGGGCTTTCTCATTCATTGTTATCGTAGAAGTATCACTCGTGTGTCATGTCCCTTATTATTTGTGGCACCGCAAAAAATATCTTCCATATTTGATCACTCTGTCTCCCTATTGGTTCACCACAAAATTATGGGTCTTGAGCTAGGCTAATAACTTTCACAATGGAGATTTTAAAAAGTTGAACCATTAAGGCCTATGTCATATCTTTGTTGTGTTTTTGGCAATAAATTTTGTCTGAGGTGTCATATTAAGCGAAAAACTACTGCTGCTACAGATTTTAGAAGCTTGGAGCGAAAGATTAGAGTTCTTTCAGGTTTTATTGGAACTGATAATCTGTGAATTTAAGGTTGATACTGTGAGTAAATACACAGAAAGTGAGCATAATTATGACTTCTACATTAGCTTCTGCACTTTTTGTATCTTTGAAACTGAGTACTGCTTTCATGTTTATCTCCAAAATATCATTTTATTCCCTTATCCATCTCGAATTATGCAGATTGTAAATTCTACATACGCACTATGGACTTGGCATAGGAATCAGGATATTTACCAAGAAGACAGCCATGGTGATCAAATATATATTGTTAGACAACCTGAATTGTGTTCTAATAGTTCAAAGGTAAGCCTACAGATTTTCTCCTTGAAGACAATTACAAAACGAATCATGGTTTATGAATAAGTTGAGAATGTTGATTTGAAGCAATAGTTGAATTTTTTTTAACCCCTTTTCAAACAGTTATTAAGACTAAGGGGAAGTAACTGTTGACATTTGTATTTTGCAGCAGAAAGTATTCAATGAAGGTAAAGTGCATGAATGTCTCATAGAATAAGTGGTAAAACTATTAAGCAGAAAGTATTCGATTATGAAAATACTGCAAATTCATTCCAAATTATATTTATGTGTGCTTAAGGGTTGATGTGGCTGTATATTTTTCAGAACTTCTATGGAAACTCTTTCATTCTTTTTTCTTCTGTATATTATTCAGAACTTGTAATTCATTTTAATGAATAATGTGAAGTGAAAGTCTTTTATGCATGGAGTTGATAATTTCTCAATGTTGCTTATTTGTTACAGGGCAATAATATCAAGCCACAGGCCCCACAAGCAAATATAGTAACTGAACTGAGAAATCCTTCATTTAGTAGCTTTTTGTGGTATTATTTCCTGCTCTTCATTCTGTTCCTACATCAATATTTGATGATTTGAAAGAAAAAACCCCTTCTCGTGAATATTTTTTTTTCAGTAATTGGTCTATATTCAAATTGTAATTGAGATAAGATTTTACACAATTACTGGTCAACCCATGTTCTGTACAAAATACTGTCTACTAGATGTGATTTAATAGTGATATCCAAGATTTAATTTTTTTTTTAATATTTAATATTGTTTAATCTACTTTATCAAACCTGTCCTTTGTTCGGACAAAAGTACGAGGTTTCGTGCTCCATTTGACTGTCTATATGCAAGGACTGTGTTAGCAAGGATTGACGTCATGACTCATGCTATAATAACGATTTTATATATACAAAAAAAACATCGTTTAATAAATAATGTACATAATTGAAAGTTTAGAATTTAGGAAAAAATTGATTTCAGGTGAATTCATGGATACAATAATTAATTACCAAAATTCGATTTTACTTGTCTAGTTCATCCGCACGTAAAGACTACCTCATAAGCTGGTTTTGAATTGGATTACTGAATTCCAGAGTAACATTAATGAAGGGAGATAAACCAGAATATGAAGTCGATTCTTATCTTCATGAAAAATGCCGTCTTTATAGTTATGCACTATCGACTAGAGTGTGTTTGAATACTTTTATCTTCTATGAAAAATCTCATTTTTCTATCCAACTTCCTACTTTTTGATTTTTTTCATAGAAAATATTATCCAAAAGTTGGTCACGTAATCATATTTTCCTCGAAAACAAGAAAAATATTTCTTTAAGAAATTATGTGTTTTTATTTTTCAGGCAATTCTCTCTCTTATCTATCCCAATAACCTCCATCTCTTTCATATATCCACTAATAAAGATAAATATAAAACTTTCTAGGTTAAAAATTAAACCAATCAAATATATTTTAATCATTTGATGTCTTCAAACTCTGAAAGACAAAGTTTGCCAAGAATCAACGACTTAAAACCCGGCAAGGCTCTGGCGCCCAGTTATTACTCGACTTGCGTTTTGATGATTCAAGGCACAAAAGCTTTTCTTGGTCTAATTCCCTGATTAAAAGAACTATAATCAAGAAAATAAAATTTTATCAAAGAAATGCTGCAATGAAAAAGGTGAGACCATGACACCATGTAATTGTTTCCACAAAAGATATTCCTAAATCTTTTTTTTAATTGATAGGGAAACTGTTGGAAAATGAGAAAATTTGAATGAAAAAATTGTCCTCGATTTTAAAAGGAAAAAATCAAATATAATGGCTGTCTTTTTATTAAAGACTTTTGATCCAAGAATCGTGTCTTTAATTCTAATAGTAGTCTTTTCTTACACCTTTGCATGAAGCAACTCTAAAGTTGCATTATTTGAGATGTCATTCATTTGGATGAATGGCCGAGTCAAAAGACTAGTATAGATTTTAGATTTTGCTATGATAATTTATTTTTATAATTCTTCTTCTTAAATTCTGCAAATATTCTCACCTGAAAAAATTTATGACTTTTCTTAGGCCATGATTGATTTGTTTTTTAGTTTTCACTTTTGTTTCCACTTGCAATTTTCTATTTCGAGGACCTTTTCAAGAGGGAACTATTTCCCTCATCTCTGCCCTGATTCCTCTACAGGACGTGATGAAATTGTTGGCAAATAATAATATTATCGTGCAATAATTTGGACATAATAACGACTTACAAAATGAACGAAATAATATAATAATGGTTGAGGCAAAAGTTCTACTATTTGTCCTTAAGACGATAATGTCCCGCACTGGTGCTGACTGTATTTTGACACTCGTCTCCCAAGATATAATGATCTTGACTTGTAATAAAAGCACTTCAAATTAAAAGACCCGACGAACCTACTCACGTTTTTTATCTATCTAAAAAATTAAATGACTAAAATGCACGAAAATAACTTTCAAAATCGAAATTCAAAATATGAAATAATGCAGGGATTTTGAAATATAATTTGCAAGAGAGAAAAATCAGAATTGATTTTTTGGAATAAATAAAATCCGGGGAAGGGGACCTTTATATAGAAGTTGAAAAGTTGTATCCAAAAAACACAACAATCGAAAAATTGTATCTTAAACAGACATAACCCGTTGGAACATGCAGTTCAACTGTCAATCACAAAATTCTATAAGCCACTTGTCGCATACAGAAAATTTGAGGAAAAAATAATATAAATAAATATATTATTATTTTAAATAATAAAATAATATAATTCAAATATTATTTTACTAAAAAATATATACCAACTTAGCCCAAATCCACGACCATGACCCGTGACCCGTGCTCGTGCCCGTGTGCCGAGTATGTCGTTTGATGAACGGACGGCGTGCGCATGTGGGCTTTGGCTTAACCTACTAGCATGTAGGTTATGTTCCCTTGAAAGACTGTCTGTACCCCTTGTAGCCCAAACTCAAGTCCCAAATTTGAGCAATATAAAGTGATTTTTATTCTTCTATTTTTCCTACGTGGGATTGTCATTTCCCAATTTTCCATCAATTTTTATTCCAAATTTATTTCAACTTTAAATTGTCATTTTTTTTTGCCTTAATTTCTCATTCACCATAAATTGGTTTGAAGAAAATAAATACATTATATTAATCTACTCATAAAGTAGAACACACTTGGCTAAAGAAATCTTTTGTCCAACTAATGAGACCCACTAAAATACTCGGTCAAAAGTTGGTCAAACCAACTAATTAAACCAATTTTTTCGTAACAACTCCCCCCCCCCACATGAATGGAAATTAATGCAATAGACTGTGCAGACTCTGCAGAGAGATCAAACGGAATGTTTTAACATCCAGATAGGTACCTTATGGGATTGAATCTTCCATAGTAAAATACTATCGAATTTACTTAACTAATCTATGAACACGGTGTCTTGAATTGTCAATCGTTGGTGTAAACTAAGACAATAGTATTAACACAATAATCTCTCTAATATTTTCGAGTTCTCACTGTTGTGTTCATTTTGACCCTGGACAACTCTTAAATTTCATAAGTGCTTTAGTGAATTCAAGCCTTTGAAATATTCTCATAAAAGCGACCACACTTCACACTTGTATATGTGATTTTATATTAAAAGTATCTGCCATACTCTACTTAGATAGTCCAAGATATATGAATTATTAAAAGTATAACTTAACCTAAAACTTTTTCCAGATAACACATTCTTATCGTAGGAATTGGTAGGAGTTAACTTCGAAGTGCCTCTTTGAAACTTCATAACTTAGCTGTTCTATTGAACCAAGATTTTGGGATCTCCAGTCAGCAAGGTTGGGTTATCATTACAAATATTCTTTGCTTCTTTGAATCTTCATAACTTAGTTGCCCCATTAAATCAAGATTTTGGGATTTCCATCTGTAAGGTTTGGTTATCATTACAAAAATTCTTGCATAGTAGGCTATAAGTTCATTCCTCTTGATAGGCAGTATACTTGATCCATTGGAAAGCATTTGATAAGCAGATCCGCGATATTTTCTCTAGACTTTACATAATCTATGAAAATAACATAATTTAAGATCAACTGCTTAATTATATTATGTCTTCGACGAATATGTCGTGACTTACCATTATACATACTACTTTGTGCTCTATCGATAGCTGACTGATCACAATGTATACTAATTGCAAGCACATGTTTAGGCCAACATGGAATATCCTCTAAAAAATTACGAAATCATTCTACTTCCTCTCCAGCTTTATCTAAAGTTATGAACTGAAATTCCATCGTGGATCGAGCTATACATGTTTGTTTAGAGGATTTCCAATACACTACTACACCACCAATGATAAAAACATACGTACTATTAGATTTTGAGTCTTTTGTATCTAATATCCAATTAGCATCAATGTATCCTTCTAATACAGTTGGATATCTAGTATAATGTAATCCTATATTTGAGATGTATTGTAAATATATAAGAACTCTTACAAGTGTCTTCCAATGATCATTATTTGGGTTACTTATAAATTTACTAAGTTTGTTCACTGTATATGCGATATTTGGACGAGTGCATTTTGAAATATACATTAGACTGCCTATTATCCGAGAGTGCTTTAATTGAGATACAGGTTCGGCTTTATGTTTGGTCAAATGTAGACTTAAGTCTATCGGTGTTTTAACTAGACTTTCATAATATATATAAAAAATTTTAAGTACAATCTCAATATAGTGAGATTGAGATAGAACAAGTACCTCAGTTGTTTAAGAATTTTAACTTCTAATATTACATCTACAATACCCACATCTTTCGTGTCAAAATATTTTGTCAACATTTTTTTGATAGTTGTTATGAAATCACAATTATCACCTATAATTAGCATGTCATCAACATATAAACACACAGTTACATATGCATTAGGTGTGATTTTAATATAATAATCTTAAAACCATTTAACAACATAATTTTGTCAAATTTTGCATGCCATTGTTTTGGTGAGTGCTTTAGTCCATACATAGACTTAACGAGCATACATACATTTTTCTCGTGTCTAAGAGCAATGAACCATTCGCGTTGTTCCATGTAAATTTTTCCTTCTAATCACCATTTAAGAAAGTTGTTTTGACGTCCATCTTATATATTTTCAAGTTATGCAATACTGCGATTGCAATTAATAATCTAATAGATGTTATTCTTGTCACATGTGAGTATGTATCGAAAAAATCAAGGCATTCTTTTTGTTGAATCCTTTAGCTACCAATCTAGCTTTATATTTATCAATTGATCCATCAGTCTTTAATTTTCTTTTGAAAATCCATTTACAACTTATCGGTTTGTTACCAGGTGGGAGATCTTCCAATTTCCAAGTATGATTCTATATAATAGAATCAATTTCACTATTGATAGCCTCTTTTCAGAAGGGAGCTTCTGGAGTAGACATTGCTCATTGAATGTCCTAGGTTTATTTTCTAATAAATAAGTTAAAAAATTTAGACCAAAAGATGTAGATATTTTGTTCATCACTTTGATGATTACCAATTGTAGTATCATAAGTTCGTTTTTGCGAATTTATCTCTTTCATATCCTTACAAGGAAAGTTGTCTTCAAAAACTACAGTATTTCTAGATTCAATGATAGTATTTTCATGTACATTCGGAATGTCAGACTTATGTACGAGGAACCGATAAGCACTACTGTTATTAGCATATCCAATGAATATGCAATCGAAAGCCCTATTTTAAGTTGTTTAGGCTTTGGTATTTCTATCTTAGCCAAACACCCCCACACTTTTAAGTATTTATACGAAGGTTTATGACCTTTCCATAACCCATAAGGAGTTTTGTTCTTATTTTTGTGTGGTAATTTATTTAGAATGTGGTTAGGTGAGAGAATTGCTTCCCCTCCCTCCCCTGCCCCACAAATTTTAAGGTAAATCAAAACTAATGAACATAGCGTTCATCATTTCTTTTAGAGTACGATTTTTGCATTCCACAATACCGTTTGATTGAGGCGAATACAAAGCTGTAGTTTGATGCATAATCCCAGAATCTGAACAAAATTCTTCAAACAGTGCTCCATATTCCCCACATCTGTCACTACGAACAACTTTTATTCATTTTCTTAGTTGATTCTCAATATCATTCTTGTATTGTTTAAATGTTTCTAAGGCCTCGTCTTTACTCCTTAGCAAATAGACATAATAGTACATTCTGCAATCATCTATAAAAGTAATAAAATACTTTTTACCTCCTCTAATTTGCACAAATTTTAAATCACAAATATTACCG
>CAIGRP010025237.1:0-12688 GCA_903798385.1 Fraxinus cuspidata | reverse complement strand
CTCACTCACACGTTTGGCTAGTAAAGGTTCCTTACTTGTTTTCTCTCAGAATTACTGGTTATCAAAGAGGGTGAAAGAAGAAAAACAAGAAGCTGAAATTACCGGATTTGCAGAGAGCTTACTTGGTTTTACACAGCTGAACTTACCGAATTTGCAAAGAGCTTATCGAGTTTTATACAACTTACCAGATTTGCACACACTTACCGATTTTTGAAGTTACCGGATTTGCACAATGCTTACCGATTTTGTAGGTTCCTTACCATATTGGACAGAAGCTTACTGATTTTTTTAAAATCTCTAACACTTACAGGTATGAATTTCTTACCAGTTTCTTAAGTTTTCTCTCCTTCTTTCAGCCCGTCTAAGATCCAATTNACCGATTTTGTAGGTTCCTTACCATATTGGACAGAAGCTTACTGATTTTTTTAAAATCTCTAGCACTTACAGGTATGAATTTCTTACCAGTTTCTTAAGTTTTCTCTCCTTCTTTTCAGCCCGTCTAAGATCCAATTTGCTTTGATACCACTGATAGAATGTAGAAGACAAAGAGAAGGGAAACTTACTTGAATTAATCCAATCAAAATGGTAGTACACGGTTCCATCTATAGCCATACATTGATAAAAAATAAAAATAATTTTCTACCAACTATTCTACCTACTACAACTAAACCATGCTTGTCGATACAATAACTTGTAGTAGGTGTAAACTAGCCTAACAATTCATCATTACATGTGTTAGACATTAATCAAAAATATTGTTGAGTGATAACAAAAATATCACACACGGTTCATCAATTACATTTCACCTTGTGAACATACTTACAGTTGATGGCTTCTTTTTCAAGTGAGAGGTAAGTTAGAATCCAAGTTTTTTTAGCTTCTGAGCTAACAATTTAGCTCCATGGCCTTGCACCAGTCAGAAATTTTAATTGCTTCATGATAAGTATGTGATTCAAGATGTTTTGAAATAGAAAAAGAGAATGGTAAGATAAAAAATAATCAAAGGAAAATGAATATTAGAAAAATAGGTGGTTGCCTTGCTTGGAAGTTGTGATGGTGAATTGATAGTGACTTGCTGACAGTGAAAATCATTGAGATATTTGGGAGCATTTCTAGTCTTAGTAGACTTAAGAAAGAGAATTTCATCAATAACATGATGAGGGCTAGGACTGACCTGAGAGGTAGAAGGAGGGGAATTAGGAGGAAAAACAGAAATAGGAACATTAGAAATTGAATAGCTGTTATGATTGTTGTCATGAGCATATATGGAAGGAAGACTACGATTTGAAGAAGAATAAGGGAAGTCAACAGAATCAAAAAGAGATGAGGAAAATACAAGTATGTTAGGATCATTATAAGAGGGAGATGAATCAGAACCATGGGAGGGAAAAATTGACTCATGAAAAATAATATCCCTCGAGATGAAGATGGTTTTCTTTTCTGGATCCAATAGCATGTAACCCTTTACCCCGAAAGCATAGCTTAGAAAAATACATTTTCTGCTCATTAGATCAAACATCTTTCCTCCATGAGACAAAATAGTAGCATAGCAAAAGCATCCCAAAATCCGGAGGTGAGTATAAAAGGGTTTGGTATTGAAAATAACTTCGTATGGAGTTTTATTGTGAAATAATGGTGTGGGGGGTTCTATTTATAATGTATGCAAAGGTCAAGATACAATCATTCCAAAATTCTATGGGAAGAAAAGCTTGAAATCGAAGAGCTCTAGCCATATTAAGGAGATGTTGGTGTTTTCTTTCAACTACACCATTTTCGCGAGGTGTTTCTACCCAACTTCTTTGATATATTATGCA
The DNA here is from genome assembly GCA_903798385.1 of Fraxinus cuspidata. NCBI lineage: Eukaryota > Viridiplantae > Streptophyta > Magnoliopsida > Lamiales > Oleaceae > Fraxinus > Fraxinus cuspidata. The sequence goes on along the minus strand of CAIGRP010025237.1, from coordinate 10,874 downwards.
TTCGGTGTTACAGAAATCCTTCATTTGGAATTTTGCCCCAATTATCACTTCTAAGGAATTTAATTTTAACTTTGAATTGAGTTTCAACCATATTGTAGAAAGTCTCTATGCATTTTCTGGTTTCATATTTTGTCTTGAGTAAATAAACCTAGGTACACCTAGAAAAATCATCTAAAAAGGAAATATATTTAGCCCTTGTTTGGTCCACATTAAAATTTTCATTCTCATTCTTCTACTTATTTTTAACCCCTCATTCTTCAATAAAATAATATTTTCCATCACATCAATAATTTTTCCTTCTTTTTCAACCACACATTCTCCATCAATCTACTATTTCAGTATACATTTTTCCAAGAAAATGTGGGTCAAACACACCCTTAGTAAATATCTAATATACCAACATTATGGTAAAAGATATGTCTCTTGTACACATGAAGATCAATTTATATCTTTGGGCTTAGTAGAAAAAGAACCTTATAAAGAAATTGTTAATAAAAATCTTCAAAAAACTCATTTAGGATTAATAACAATAGGAGTAAAAGGATTTCATAGAGAAAATCTAGGAGCCAAATTATTAATATGTTTATACGATAGCAGGTTCACAGACAAAGAACAAGGGCTACTATGAAGCATATAATTAGACATGAAAAATAAAGGATGACTAGTATACTTTACACCAGATTATTTAGTTAATATAAAGACTTTAAAATAGGAATAAAAAGCAAAGGATATCAAATGAAAAGATATGAAGATAATTTGTTAATTTGCACAGGATTTATAGGAAGACATAGTGAAAATAGTACTAATAAATATAGATTAGAAAATAATCAAATAATTACTTTACTAGGACAAAAAGGCATAAAAGCTATCCCCAATAAAGAAATTTTCCTCAGAGACAAATGCAGGATTAGATTGGAATATAGGAAACTTCTTAGAAAGATCTAAATTGGTACCACAAAATAATATCATGTACAAAAAAAATAATAAAACTTTAAGTATTAGATTCGGGAATTATAACTATCAAGCAAAACAAACAAAGCATAATGAAGAACAACGCACATATTTTGAAATAAAGATTATGAGAGTGAAGGTGAAATCAATGCATTAGATGAAGAAAGTGAAGAAGATGAAAGTGAAGACGATGAAAAAGAATTCGGATATATAGATATAGAATGCTACAGAAATCTTAAAAAATCTAGCGAAATAGAAATTATGATTTATTGGAAAAAGACCAGCAACGTATGGAAACTAAGATGGAAGAAAGCAGAGAAGGTAATAAAAGAACTAAGATGGAAACTGACGAACAGTTTGGAAAAAGAAAAGAATGAATACGGAATACGATAGGAGGAAAATATAATTTTTCCCCTACAAATTTATATGAGTGGAAAGACAAAAAAAATATAAAAGTCTAGGAAGAAGGCAATAAAAAAAAGCATGCAGTTTACTAGTAGCAAGCGATAAATGATTAATTTTATAATTAAATAATTATAAACCGTACTTAATTAAATTTCTAATTAATGACAACTTGTTTAAACGACAACATCTTGAATCTAACTTATTCAAATTAATTTTTTCTCGAACCTAACATATACGATTAAATACGAGTTATCCAATGAGGCCAATATGATATACTTATCATCGCTATATGAAAATCTAAATATTTGACCAAAATAAAATTGAATTAATACATATATCACTTTAGTCCCATAAATTTTCCAAAATATAAAATATGACATCTAGAGTTATTAAATTATATTCTATGAAATTTTCGGGACTTTATAGACGTGATGTCCTCGAACACTTTCCTTGACCAGACTTGATGACCTTTTAGTTAACCTAATAGGATTCCACCTTTTTAGGATCCTAACCCAATCCAAACATCTCAACTTTACGCTGTTAACAACTCTATCTCAACAATATTATCATTAAATTATCGTTGGCCTTACAATTGTAGTGCAACTCCAAACCTATAGGACTCTTTAATCTCATAAGGACACCCAACCAATATAGTCCTATAAGAATGCACTACCTGCCTCTATAAATATATAACTTCAATTCATTATTCAGGTATGCACTCGATACAATTTTGAGTTCATGGCCTCTTCAATAAATTCTCTTTTTCCTGTCTTAAGCATCAAATGGGTGATGATGACATATTTCAATGCCTTTGTTTAAGGTACCAGAAGGCTTTATTTGTGCACCATTTTTGGGAATCACTACTAAAAGTTATACTTAGTATACGTTTAGGTCTTCCTCCAGCAGGTACATTCATTCCAAACTCACCTTCCGCTTAAGACCCTCAAGAGGAATCATCAAAAATACCAATGTCCCTACAAGCAATTGTTACCACTGGGGCATTTGAAGAGCTCTGCCACCCCCAAGTTGCCACATTAACTTAGTTGCTTAGTCAAAGATATATCCCTCTAACTTCGGCACATCAACATGGTTTAATTGTTGATGCTGGAGATCGAGCTCTATGCCATGTCCTTGATCTTGATAATGTTGGGACATCAGGCTTACCTAGTATGGCCTTGGCCTCGAGATCAGGTGTCATGGACTCAAGCAATCCCATCAAAATTATACATGAGCGGATTAGATTGGCCTACTTCAAAATGCTCAGGAAACAACAGGATCATTCCTAATACTCCATTCACATAGAAGATACTATCATATCCTCTACCAAATTGTTCAAATACCCCGTACAAAGGAATACGACGAGGCCAGCGACCCCATCAATCACCTCAATATATATATATATCTGACTTGCACCAGATGCCGTGAAGTGTAAGGTCTTTCCTCAAACTTTGACAATGCTGCTAGAGATTGGTTCTCCATATTGGAACCCATTCTATAGCCTCATTCTCGGACCTGACCAATAAATTTCATGCTTTCTTTGTGAGTAGCAAATGTATAAAAAAGGCCACCACATCCCTCATGCAACTTCGCTAAGGAATGAATGAGTCCCTATACAACTTTATAATAAGGTTTAGCAAAGAGAATCTACGATACCCGAACTTCATATTACAGCAACTGTCTCTACTTTACATATGCAATAAGGTGTGAAGTTTCAAGATGTCTCAATCCAAGGCCTTGCCAAAATTAGTGGCTAAACTCCTTAACCAAAGGAGAAAAATATATTAACATAGATGAAACAGTGTATCTAAAAAAGATTGGATCGACCTCCAAGAGGCTCAAGCATAAAAGGCCACATGAATCAAATCTACGATAAGACCATGCTTGGGGTAAGCAAAGATAAGAAGTACCACCAATGTCATTTTTTCATCTGAATACCTCTAACTCCAATATACTAATAGAGATCAAGGACTTGAATGAGCATTAATGGCCACCGAGGTTACGATCTCCTCTTGAGATCAGGGACAAGAGCAAATATTGTGACTACAACCATGATCATGGGCATACTACAGAGGATTACATAACATTGCAGCAGGATATTGAGACACTGGTAAAAGGGGATTCCTAAAGACGTATATTGGGCAAGACAAGTGCCGTAGGAATGATCATAACAAAGGAATGACCTAGGAAGCTAGGGGAAGTAACCAACCTACAACAAGTACTATCAATATTATTGTCGAGGGAATAGCTTCAGGAGGAGACTCATACAATAGGCGTAAGAAATATGCCCAACAATACACTTCAATTTCAAAGGCAGCTCTTGACAACATAGAAGATATTACCTTTAGATCAAAGGACTTGGAGTCAGCAATCATCGCCAACTTCGAAGTAAGAAGAATCTTGGTTGAGTGATCAACCTTGAAATTGTCGAGCTTCCCCCTATCCTACGGTCATATAAGAGATATGTAACATAGATTACTGCCTTTCAGGTGGCCCGAACCCCGATAGCTTACAACGCCATCCTTGGGAGACCACTTCTCAACATGGTCAAAGGTATTGTATCCACCTTTAACCTCTCCATGAAATTTTCTAGGAGTAATGGTGTAGGGATTGTACGCAGAGATTACATAGTGGTGAGACAATGTTACGTCACTAGTGTTCGGAGAATAAGCATTGACTTATTGCAACTTACGACTTTAGAACTCAAGCTCAAGCATAAGGCGAGACTTGCTCCAGTGGAAGAATTGCGTGGAAGGTTGATGATATACCAGGGATCAACCTTAAGGTCATAGTGCACAATCTAAATATTAGCCCAAATGCAAGACCAATCAAGCACAGGAAAATGTAGTTTGTACCCAAAAGAAGAAAGGTCATAGTGACGATATTGGTAAGCTCATTAAAGCGCAATTCATTTGAGAGGTCCAGTATCTAGATTAGCTAGCCAACGTTGTTCTTGTCAAGAAAGTCAATGGTAAATGACGAGTTTGCATAGACTTCACCGACTTGAACAAAGTATGCCCTAGAAATAGTTATCCTCTACATCAAATTGATAATCTCGTAGATAACACATTAGGTTAGTAGTTTTACAGCTTCTTTGATGTTTTTTTTTTTTTGGTATCATCAGATCCTTATGTCAGAAGAAGATTTGGAGAAGCTATCATTCATGGATAACTATGCCATATATTGTTATAAGATCATGCTTTTCGGATTGAAGTACACATGGGCTATATCAAAGGATCATTAACAAAGTCTTTGCTAATTTGATTGGAAAACATATTGAGACCTATGTAGATGATATGGTGGTGAAGAGCAAATAAGTTGACTAACATATTGCCGATCTCAAGAGGTTGTCTACCATTCTTCATAGATGGAGCATCTAACTTCTCGAGCTCGGGTACAGGGGCTATAATTATTAGCCCAGACAAGTTTACGAAAATTTAATGTGCATTCATATTCAAATTTTAAGCTACTAATAATGAGGCTGAATATGAGGTAATAATCATTGGTATAGAACTCGCCAACAATCTTGAGCTCAAATATATCAAGATTTTTAGCGACTCACAACTTGTGGTTAGACAAATTGAAGGAATATCTGAAAGGAAAGATGAGAAGATAAGCTTATATTATTTGAAAGTTCATGATCTTCAAAAACAATTTAAGAATTATGAAATTTTGAAAATTACCCGAGCTAATAATTGTAAGGCCAATGCATTATCTAGACTTGTCTTCATGAGAGTGGATGGACTGGATAGGACAGTCCACATCAAAATGGTGATAGAACCAAGCATAGGTCGAGAGCTAGTGTCATAGATATTGATAATGAGCTCTCCTAGATAGATCCAATAGTTGGCTTCATTACTAATGAGAATGTTCCAGAAGATCCTCAGGTAGTGAGGAGCATCCGATCTAGAGCACAAAGGTATTGTATGATTAAATGTGTCCTTTTTCGTAGAAGTTTTACACTACATGATCAGATGCCTGAGGCCTTCAAATCATCGTAGGCCCTGCCAGAAGTTTATGAAGGAATACGTGGAAATCATCAGGGAGCTTGGCCTTAGCTTTCAAACTTATAAGATATGGATACTATTGGCCAACCACGAAGAAAGATACCTCAAATTATGTCGAAGATGCAATAAGTGCCGGAGGTTCGGCAATATCATCTATTCATCTGCCGAAGAGCTCACCCCCATCTATTGTCCAGCCTCTTTTAAACAATGGGGTGTTGAATTTCTCGAGTCATCCCTTCTAACAAGAAGAGAATTGAAGTTTGTCGCATTGTTAGTAGAATATTTCAGCAAGTAGGTAGAGGCAAAACCTCTAGCAAGTATTTTAGAGTCCAAGCTTAGGGCATTCATCTGGAGATCTATTATATGTAGGTTCGGGATACCCAAAGTTCTCATAACTAACAATGGAAGACAGTTTGATAATACACGTTTCAAAAGCTTTTGCACCAACGTCAGGTTAGACCATTGTTTAACTTCAGTTTTGCATCCTCAAAGTAATGGCCTTGGTAAAGTCACCAATCGAATCATATTATAAGACCTCCACGCGAGGATTGAAGATGCTTATGGTGCTTGGCTTGATGAGTTACCCTCCATACTATGGACCTATAGAACATCACATAAGATAACACTGGGTAAAATCCCTTTTATTATAGTATTCGGGGTGGAGGCTACAATTCCAATTAAAGTTAGTTTACATGCTATCAAAAGTCTAGAGCACGAGGTTAATGAACATACTACTGAACACCTTGAACTCCTTTAAGAAGTGTGCGAGCATGTTTCCTTACGGGTCGCATTTTATAAAAATAGAACATCAAGACATTTTAATAACAAGGTTAGACCTAAGAGGTTTAGGGTTGGAGATTTGGTACTTAGGAAGACAGCAGTTGCTGGTCATGCCCCAAGAAAACTTTGGTCTACTTGGGAAGGATCTTAGGAAGTTATTCGTCAAGTCCTAGGTAGACCATACAACCTAAGAAATACTTTTGGAAGAGCACTTCCATGGCCTTCAAACGTTGATAACTTGAAGATATATTACATGTAACTTGCTATACCCCGTTTAGTAGTTTACTTAGTCATTTTTATAGGGCTTTCATGCCCCTTGCATGCCCATGTTTATTTTTAAGTAAAAGATATGAGAAGTTTGCCTTAAGTAAATAGTCAAGACCTTGTTCCAATAAATTAGTTTTTCATTATTAATATTCTTTAAGCCCTATCACGAGCAGGCATCTTACAGCCTTGAGCCGCACAAGAAGCTATCTTATAGCCTTGAGTTGCACAAGAAGCTTACATCAAAACCCTTTGAGCTACACAAGAAGCTATTTTACGACTTGTGCCGCAAAAGAAGCTTACATCAAAGCCCTGTCACAAGCAAGCTTGTTACAGCCTTGAGCTACTCAAAAAGCTATCTTACAACCTTGCGTTTCACAAGAAACTTATATTAAAGCCTTGCCACAACAAGGACCTTACAGCCTTAAGCCGTGCAAGAAACTATCTTACAGTCTTGTATCGTAAAAGGAGCTTACGTCAAAGCCTACCCTGAACAAGCACATTATAGCCTTGAGTTGTGCAAGAAACAACATTATGGTCTTGTGTCACGTTAGAAGCTCACAGCCTTGCCACAAGCATGAAATTCTAGTCTTTTCCTTTACGAGCACTCTGAGTGCTAACAAAACTGGACAAGTATTTAGCCCGATCACCTATACCAAATATACAGAAATACAATCCTAAAAGACATAAGTCCTTGAGATCATGACATCGTCGGGCATCATTTATTTTACATTAGGCTTGAACCAGTTATAGAGCTTAATCATCTATTTAAACCCAACCATAGGGCTCAGGTCTAATTAATTTACATTAAGCTCGAAATAGTCGTCGAGCTTAATCATTTGTCAAAATCCAGCCTCAGAGCTTGGGTCCATTTTTTTTACATTAGTTTCGAACCAGTTATCAAGCTTAATCATTTACTAAAACCCAGACTTAGGGCTCGGGTGTGATTATTTTATATTATGCTCGAACCGATCTTCATACTAAGTTCTTTATTAAAAACAATTATTTGGGCTCAGGTTGCAAGTAGGCCTTGAGTGTAATACTAAAAAATCTCATTTACCACATCAAGCATCATGCTCGAGATAAAAACATAGGTGAAACAATTAAAACTAATATCAAAACATCAAACGGATCGAGCAAATTAGTGCTCATTCATTCAAAAAACATGAAAGCCCACAAATGGTTGGGCAATCTACTTGGTGAATCAAAGAGTTCTTCATAATAATGGACAAAAAGATCGGGGGTATAGAGATCGGGAGGATACCTAATCTAAGCCATCATGCTCGGGGAGCCCAATTAGAGGTTGTCACATGAATCTCAACATCCTCATCCTCGAGGCCATCTTCCATATCATCGACAGTAGCCTTCTCTAAGCTGATAGTTCAAGACCCTCGACTAACTTAGGAATTTTCACGAGGTCATCCGAATCAACGTTAGGAAGTTTGGAGCGAAAACGTGCTCGAGCCTCCTTGAAAACATGAAGGTAAGCACCCGAGGCATACTCAGCCTTCTCCCATGCTTGATCCCTCGTCTCAGCTAGCTTGGCTTCATACTCCTTGCATTTCTGCTCAAGGTCGATCTTAGCATCCTTTGCCTCAAAATTGGTTGTTTCCACTTCATCCTGAGCTTTCTGAAGCTCGTTCTTGTCAGCCTCACTCTTCTTCAAAAGGTTAGTGATCTTCTTATCCCTAAGCTTGACAGATTCACGAACATAGCCATTTTATGGGATTCATCCATCCCTTAGAAAGAAAGACCTCGAGCAACGCTAAAGGTCTGAAAAGGGAAAATGTGTCGAGCATTAGTATTGAGATAAATACTTGATAATTATGAATGATAAAGATGGGATAAGAATTACCTTCAGAGTAAGAAGCTCGAGGGATTTCATGCCCTCGTTGAACCCAATGTTGTCCTTATACTTGGCAACGATGATCGAGATGAGGAATCAGTGCTCAAAATCTACAATAACCAAGGCCAATATAGGGATGGCATCGTCCTCCAGATTGACAACCTCTAGAATGACTCAAGGAGGTAGCACTATAGAAGAAGAAGAAGAAGAAGAAGATCATTGGTAAGGTACTTAAGGGCTCGAGTTGGTTGTGATTGCAAAGTTTCACTTGCCCCCCCTCCCCCCCACGTTAATGGATCGGGAGTTGAGATCCTCGGCCCCTTCTTTCCCTTCTTCAAGGTTGGAGCCTTAGACTTCAAGTTTATAAATTTGCGAAGGGCTGATGGATTTAAAGACATTTCTACAAAAATAAATACAACTCAGTAGAATGAGCATAAAGTCGAGGCAAGCATTAAAAAGAGATCAATCATAAAATAAGATGTCGTCCTAGATGATGTCTTTCTATTTAGCACCAAGAAGTCGAGCTCCTCGAGCTTTTTCCTTCTCACTCTAATGACTCAAATAAGCTTGGCCCTCACAGAACTTTATGGTGTCCAATATTCCCCACTTGGGCAGAAGAAAAGGTTGGGGTCTCGAGCTATTACATGAACAACCTATCCTTTCATCCCTTTAATGGATTGGACATGGTTGGGACCTTAAAACCACCTTGGGTCAAAATGTAGGCAAAGCATGAGAATTAGGAAATTTGCATAAGATCGAACCATTCTACAAGCGATAACACAAAACATGAGCATCGTCCATGCATTGGGCACTAGCTGTTTCGGGCATAAGGAGTGCTCACATGAGCCACCTAAACCCTACCTTAAGAGTATCCCTAAACACGACAAACTCTCTTTCCCAAGCTTGTGCCATCCTATCCTTGGGGTTAGGGGACCTAATATTACAGTTAGGCGTTAGCCCGAACTCCTTAGCAGCTGGCATTACTAAATGTTCCTTAAACATACGGACTTCATCGGGTAACTTAAACAGAACGTTATTTTGGTACCTAGGTCAAACGTCAAAAGGGACTTCCATTAGGATAATCGACGTTCCCAAATCCTCGCTACTACCCAAGCTATCAAAATAACTTTCACCCTCATTCCTCCCAATCTTTCTAAATAAAATATTCCCAAGGAAATTAACTTCAAGTCTCGAACCTTATCTCAATCACTCGACACCCAAATATGTATTTCTAAGTTGTTTGTCTTAGCACGATCTCGCTGTAGAAGATTTATAATGGAGTAATAAGTAAGAAATGAGAGGTAAAAGGCGTATTTATAAGCAAAAAGCAAGAAGACCAAAGGTCGCGATATATGTCATTGGATCAAACCTCGTGTCATGCATCCAAGGCCCTCCTGTACCAGATCAGCATTATGTAATCTCCTCCAGACTCTCCCTGATCATATTATAACCCGAGCATTATACATTTTGGTCTTATAACTTGAGCATTAGGAACGGATGCACGGGAGCCACTAATATAGCTAATATTTGTACAGCCCCACCATTGGAGTCCCGAAGATACAAAATGACTTTTTTCATGATTCAGTAACATCATGCTCGGACATGGAAATAATCCTTGGGCATGATATACATGCTCAAGCCATAATATCACATGATTATGATGCAAAAAACTAGATTTTCTAACAAATATTTTTGCTTGCTTGTGTGTTTAATGTTATTTATGTTATAATTTTGTTTGAAGACAAACAAATATTTAAGTTTGGGGGTATTTGATAAGTGTATTTTATACACTTATTCGGGATCTAAAATAGCAATATTTGATAGTTCTTCTGATAAAATATATCCTAAGTTGTGTATTTTATGTTATATAGGTAAAACTCAATGATTAGACGATGAATTGAAAGAAAGAAGCAAAAAATGATGAAAATGGCAAAATCTAAAGTTTGAGGACCAAATTGCAAAATCAATAGTTAATTCGGACACAAGAAGGTACTTTGAAGATTGATAAGAGACAATTGGATGGAATTAGAACTCATAAAGAAATGAAATATGATCAAAATCAATTTCCAATCGCACAAATTAAATTCCAGATTTTCGAAGATTGACCCATTTTTGACATAGTAAAGGTAAGAATTGGTAAAGTTATATTTCTATCAAAGTTGTAGACCTTTGAGGTATCTTTCCAATGCAATTTGAATCGCTTAAATCAAATATCGGAAGAGAAAGTTATGATCAAAATACTGACTACTGTGCAGAGACAAAAAAATCCGCGCGGGAATGGAACTTTCCTTATTCGATTGGAACTCTTTTGGAAGTCAATTTGGACGTGATTTTCAAACCAATTTTCGACTCCTACAAATAAATATCAGCAGAATACATATGTGGAGCTCTCATGTATACATTATACTCCAATATTCATCAATTAGTATCATGAAAGGAGGAGGAGGAGAATTCATAGTTTTTGTGAGAGGATTGAAGGAGATTTGCAAGAATTCAATCAAGTGAAGTTTCAAACCTGATTTTTGGGTAAATAAGAGAAGGCGCAAGTGGAGATTCATCAAGAAACCATTGGAGAGATTCAAGATTTTAAGATTCATCGTCATCTTCTCAATTTATCAAAAATT
>CAIGRP010025215.1:0-13433 GCA_903798385.1 Fraxinus cuspidata | reverse complement strand
TTCATTTTTTACGAATTAGCAAATTCTTTTTGTTCTTTTAATTTTTAATTTAAACTTCTTTAATCAAATATTCATTGTAAACGAATCTTTAGTTTTTTCAAATTTAATTAAATAATATTCGTATTCTTTATTTAATTTTAATAATTTCCTTTTTTTTTTGAATTTTTTTATAGATATAATTAAATAAATAATTTGAAATTAAAAATTACTAAAATGAAATATTTCTTTTTAACGAATTAGCAATTCTTTTTTTCCCTTTTAATTTTTTAATTTAAATTTTTTTAATTAAGTATTCATTGTAAACGAATCTTTAATTTTTTCAAATTTAATTAAATAATATTTATATTCTTCATTTAATTTTAATAATTTCCTTTTGTTTGAATTTTATATATATATATATATATATATAATTAAATAAGGAATTGAAACTGAAAATTACGAAAATGAAATATTCATTTTTAACGAATTAGCAAATTCTTTTTTTCCTTTTAAGTTTTTAATTTAAAATTATTTAATCAAATATTAATTGTAAACGAATCTTTAATATTTTCAAATTTAATTAAATAATATTCATATTCTTTATTTAATTTTAATAATTTCCTTTTGTTTGAATTTTTTTTTTATATATAATCATATAAAGAATTTGAAATTGATAATTACTAAAATGAAATATTATTTTTTAACGAATTAGCAAATTCTTTTTTTTCTTTTAATTTTTTAATTAAATATTCAATGTAAACGAATCTTTAATTTTTTCAAATTTAATTAAATAATATTTGTATTGTTTATTTAATTTTAATAATTTCCTTTTGCTTGAATTTTTTTTATATATAATCAAATAAATAATTTGAAATTAAAAATTACTAAATATATAATTAAATAAGGAATTTGAAATTGAAATATACTAAAATGAAATATTCCTTTTTAACGAATTAGGAAATTCTTTTTTTTCCTTTTAATTTTTTAATTTCAAATTATTTAATCAAATATTCATTGTAATAGAATCTGAAATTGAAAATTTCTAAAATGAAATATTCATTTTTAATGAATCAGCAAATTTTTTTTATTTTAATTTTTAATTTAAAAGTCTTTAATCAAATATTCATTGTAAACAAATCTTTAGTTTTTTCAAATTTAATTAAATAATATTCGTATTCTTTATTTAATTTTTATAATTTCCTTTTTTTTTGAATTTTTTTATAGATATAATTAAATAAATAATTTGAAATTAAAAATTACTAAAATGAAATATTTCTTTTTAACGAATTAGCAATTCTTTTTTTCCCTTTTTATTTTTTAATTAAAAATTTTTTAATTAAGTATTCATTGTAAACGAATCTTTAATTTTTTCAAATTTAATTAAATAATATTTATATTCTTCATTTAATTTTAATAATTTCCTTTTGTTTGAATTATATATATATATATAATTAAATAAGGAATTGAAACTGAAAATTACTAAAATGAAATATTCATTTTTAACGAATTAGCAAATTCTTTTTTTCCTTTTAATTTTTAATTTAAAATTTTTTAATTAAATATTCATTGTAAACGAATCTTTAATTTTTTTTTTCAAATTTAATTAAATAATATTGTATTCTTTATTTAATTTTAATAATTTCATTTTGTTTGAATTTTTTTATATATAATAAAATAAATAATTTGAAATCGATGTGCAGTTTCATGCAAATCTTTCTTTGTTTCAAATAGATACTCGACGTACAAATCCTCACCATCAGGAACCACACGCGAAGAATTAGATGGCAGTCCACTCGTTCCGCCCCTGCGCTCCTACCCAACTATGTCTTTGGCAGGATAAACAATCAAATTCTCGTTTGTAAATTCATTATCGTTCTCGTTGTCGTAAACTATCAACGGAATTATGTGTGTAACAGTGAGATTACGATGATGAACAACTGGCTTGGGATTATCATCATCCTTACGAGCTATCTCCACTGTGTCCCAAAAATCATTCGCGTTGTGATCCCCTCCATCCGAATATTTGTGTTTAACTTCGACGACATCCTTCCTCACTAAAATCACATAAAGATGAGTCGTGTACATTTTGTTCAATTCAAATAGATAATTCACTTGTTCATCTCAAGTAACCTTCATAGGTAGAATCGGAATAGATGAATTATCATTGAATCGAAATCTCAGTTCCATATCGTACTGAGAGGGGTCGACATTCAGCTTGTTTTGTAAATCATGGTACATTCCCGCATACGTTGTACACTCCGTTGTGGAAATTGGAGTACCACCACGTCTAATGTTTGTCCATCTCCATACTCATTAATCTTTTTCATCCAATTCGAAGCTACCAAAATAACAAATTGACATTACAACCATATATGCAAGAAGAAACATAATTTTTTAAAGAAAATACATAGTCGAAGATTTAACTTTTAACAAGATTTTTTTTTAAAAGGCGAAACTGTTGGACATAATTTTTTTAAGAAAATACATAGTCGAAAATTCGGCTTTTAAAAATAATAAAAAAAAAACCATAACAGTCGGCTGTTAAAAGTCGAAACAGTCGGTTGTTAAACAGCCGAACAGTCAGCCAGCTATTTCTCGTCGATCCATTTCGTCCTAAAATGCAGATGAATTTTTTCTCGTTCATGTGTAAACAAATTATAGATCTGTTAAAAAAATTATTTACATTAACTTTCTATGTCAAAATAAATTTAACGATTAAAACATATACTGATTTAACGAAAACAAAATTAAACATACGTAAATATACTTACCGAATCGAAGTGATTGATATAAAAAAAATTCAAGTTTCAGCGTTTGATAAATTTTTCAGATTTTAAGGTTGAAACAGATGAAAGATGGGAGAGTTTTATCTGTGTTGAAATAAACAGATAACAAAAGTAAGTTGATTTTGAAATTTTACGTAGGGATTGTTTGATTTTTATTTGTTAACTAAAGGGTATTATTGTCTTTTAAACTAAACAATATTTTGTATTTGTTTTATATATTAAGGGTATTTTTGTCTTTTGCCATTAGATAGGATATTGTGGAAATATGAATAAGTTGAAAAGTCAAAATGAAAATATGCATATTTGACTAGGTCATAAGAACCCCTTTTTAAAGCACCATATACACGTGAATTGACTTTCTTATTTTTATATATATTTTTTGAATTTGATGAATTTTTTATTATAAATTTTTTTATTTTTTTATTTTAGTGACAAACAGCATGCCATAAGAATATTTAACCGATTCAACTAGAATCGAACTGATTTATATCTATATTTAATCCATTTAATTAACGAATTATCGAATTCGAATTTTGATCGAATTATCAGATTGAGACCTTAAATTCTTCTTTCATTAACTTCATGAATAAAAATTCGATCATTTGATAGTCCCATGGCTCACCATGGAAAAGTTGTTTATCAAATTTTGGATGTGGTTTATGAAGCCTCCTTGTGGCAAATGTCGGGACGAAAATGCCACCTAACTACCATAGTTGGATTTGAGGAGAGGCCCAAGAGACTGTTGCCTTAAGCCCAACTCTTTAGGGGGTTCAAATTTTGTTTTTTTGCTTCTTTTATTTTAAAAATCCATCGTCGTTTATACTCGTTCACTCTTGTTCGGATGTTCCAAACAACGAGGTTTCTTTAACAATGATATCGTAAATCAAAAAATTAGTGTTTGGATTTGGAATACTTATCCCATTGTGTAACACGCCGATATATATATAATTGATTACTGTATAGTTTTGTCTCTAAATTCAATTATATTTTTTTAATATCCTGTTGATCGGATAATTGATTTGTGTGTGAGATTGAATTTCTTTTCTCGATTTATAATCCGTTATTAGTTAATGTGAATTTTGTGCCTTCTATGGGGTAATTTGGTGCAATGTATGGTTAAATATGACATGATTTAATTTTTCCACTTTACTTTTGCATTATGAAAATATTTATGACCTTAGATAATATATTGTTATTATTGTTGCAATGACAATTTATTTCTCTAAAGGCTGTGGGCCTTGTGCAAAATGAGAAAGTGTGTAAAATTTAACATTTTTTGCTGGTATGAAGTTTATTTAGTATTTTATGTAAAATTGAATTTATTATGAGTGCGAAATGTATTTACCACACATGTGATGGAATGAAATCTTCTTCCACTATAATTAAGTTAGAAACATTGATAATCATTGATTATTATTATTTTTCTTTTTTGTTAATAGATTGTCTGGACACTTTTTTCCACAAATTTGCCTATATAGATATCTTATAACCATATTGTAGAATAAAAACAAAAATCTTGGTTTAGTTTTGTACTTGTGGAATTGAATATTTATGAAATCAGCTAAAGGTTAAACAAGTAAGTCAAATATTTTATTGATTACAATTGTATCAGCAGAAAGAAGTTTCTTCAACCTGAAATTAATTAAGATTTATCACCGATCAATTTTCTTATAACAAAAATCGAATGGATTGACCATGTTATCTATTGAAAAAAAAAATAGTCGAACAACCCGACTATTCAAATTGATTAATATTTTTGTCAATAGGACAGCACCACGAATTGTATTTAAGTGATCGTTTAAAATATTTTCGCATTGTTATTTGATTGTAATATATATATATTTCATTTTGTTATTTTGATTGTTGATTTTAAATTAACAAATTTTGTTTCATAAAACTCTTATAAATGAAAAAAAAAATTGATTACTTATTATAATTTAGGGAATTAAGATGAAGTACCTGAAAATGGATGACCGAAGGGGTGACCAACCCTCAAATTGCGCGTGGATCCCGCGTGAATAATATAATGCCCGTCCCCCCGAGATGTGTGTTCGGTCATCCACTATGTTCGTGTAGCATGGTTCTAATTTAAGAACCCAGATTTTAAAATTCGTCTCACTAGCTAAATATAAGTACGGCCCTGCCTACTAACTACCACATTCAAATTTCAATCAATGTCCATTTTCAGTATAAATTCCCCTCATCAACATATCAAAATCTAATCTCAATCTTTTCCTTTATGGATCCCAACGTAACCGACCTAATTCACGATTTTCCACCATTCTTCCGAGTCCACAAAAATGGCAAAATCGAAAGGTACTTAGAACCCGATTTTGTGCCGCCGTCGCTCGATCCAACCACCGATGTTCAATCCAAAGACGTTGTAATTTCGCCGGAAAAACCCGTTTCAGCGCGGCTGTACGTCCCCAAAAGTGTAACTCCCAATCAAAAGCTCCCACTCCTTATCTACATCCACGGCGGCGCTTTTTCAATCGAATCGGCGTTTTCTTCCCTATACCATAACTATCTCAATAGTCTAGTAGCCGAAGCTAAGGCCATTGCAGTGTCTATTGAATATAGATTAGCGCCGGAACATCCTGTTCCGGTGTGTTATGACGATTGTTGGGAGGCAATTAAGTGGGTAGAATTGCATGCTGGCGGACATGGTCCGGATCCATGGTTGAATGAATTCGCGGATCTTAACCGGGTTTTTCTCGCCGGCGACAGCGCTGGAGCCAATTTATCTCATAACATGGCAGTACGAGCCAGTATCGACGAATCCAGATCTGCTATCAAAATTGTCGGTATAGTTTTGGTTCATCCATTCTTCGGGAACCACGAACCTAACAAGCTTTGGAATTTCATTTGCCCGGAAACGACAGGGTTGAATGACCCGAGACTGAATCCGGCGGCGGATTTGGATATATTATCGAGATTAGGGTGCAAAAGTGTGTTGGTTTGCGTTGCAGGGAATGATTGGCTGAAGGCAAGGGGCCAGACTTACTACGCCGCAGTGAAGAACAGCAATTGGAAGGGTGAAACTGAAATGTTAGTGACTGAAGGAGAAGATCATGTTTTTCATTTGTTTAAGCCGACTTCTGAAAATGCTGTTTTCTTGTTGAAGAAAATTGTTGGCTTCATGAATAAGGACATGCTTCCCTCTGTTCTTTAGGCTATGGCGATGGATGTTGAAGCATGTTTATGTTTGTCGCACGGTCCAAGAGAACAGATCGTAGTTTAATTATATTTCTTCTAAGAAGTTATCTATATCATGTCTATAAGAGAATAATTGAAAAGATCGTATTATGATCAACGTTTGTTTGTTAAATAAAAAGGTTTTGCAATTTGTACACTGAGATTCATAATCTAATGTACACCCCCTCACAGTAGAAAGGATTCACGAACAATAAAAAAATTGTGAGCTAAGGGGGATTATGTACTGGGTACACATAGCAAAATCCTAAATAAAATTGGACAATAGATTTAAACTCCAACAGTCGTGTTCACCTTTTCTCCACTAATCTTGGGAGAAGTTTGACTAATTAAGGTGACTTTAAGGCAAACTTTTATGAGTAATATTATTTGTACATATTTATAGAATGATAACATAAAAGATAGAGATAGATAAAAAAGCAGATAGAAAAAAGAAAGTTTTTTTTTTTTATATTTAAGTTTTGTTGGGTGGGTTGGACCATTATTTAAATACTCGAACCATCATTATGCTTAAAATATTTAGCAAATAGAACAATTTGAATTCACGCAATTATTGAAATTTAACCCGAATCCAAATTCGAACTCTTTCATATTCGAGTCGGTTCCATCTATAATATTTTTTCATAAAAATTGTGACCTTAAAATACAAGTATTTTCTAGTTTTTAGTGGAAATAGAAAAATAAAATATATCACCAAATAACATCCAATTATCTGGCATGATAGTATTTATGGAAAATTGTAGCAGCGATCCTTGACCTTTTAATTTTTTGCAAACTTTACCCTAACCTTCATCTTATACCAGTAAAGGTCCATAAGCTTTCATAAATATGCAGCTGGAGTCCATTTTGACGGAAATCGTCCTTTTTTTCGTTACTTGACTAAAAAATGAAAATTTTGATCAATTTTGACCAAATTTAAAAATGGCAAAATTGTACTTTACATTTTCTTTTATTAAATAAGTTATTTAAAAAATTTAAAAACAAAAAAAAAATAAATATAAGTATATAAACCCCCAGCCTCAGATCAAAACATTTTTTCTTCTTCTCTTTTCCTCCGATGAGACACTACCACCCAGGTACCACTGTCACCTTTGAGCACTGTCATCACCGCTACCACAACTCTCTCTTCCCACCACTCCCACTACCAGTGTTGGCACCCTCCACAGAAAAAACCAAGACATGCCCACAGAACACAGAACGCTATCCCCACTGCCATTGTAACATGATTTTTCTGCCACAAAAATCATAACGGAACACCACCAGAACACAAAAATTATCGAAATCAATTGACCCCATGAATAAATTGAAAGCACAATCCTAATAATAGTATAAAAGAAACTTCACAGAATATCGATCCCAGCACCACCGCTCAATTTCACAGAAATTTCCTCCATCGACTCCGCCCATTCCCCTTTCAATTTCATAGAATACCCGAACCTAGCAGCACCGCCCATTTTTTCATTTTCTCTGCACAACAAGAAGCTTCTGAATTAACTCCCAAATTCATCGAACATGGTTTATTGTCCGAAAACTCTACAAATGGGACATACATAATTCACTGCAAAATTTAGTTGATGTTGTAATTCTTAAATTCGATCACAGATAGCAAAGATGAAATATTTTGGGGGATGGGGAGGGGTGGAGAAGATGAAGGATTTGGGGGTGGGATAGGGGGCAATTTATCTTTTATCTTTTTTTTTTGTAGGGGTTTATATATTTATATTTATTTTTTTGGTTTTTAATTTAATTAAATAACTTATTTAATATAAAAAAATGTAAAGCGCAATTTTTCTATTTTTAATTTGGTTAAAATTGATCAAATAATTCATTTTTTAGTCAACTAATGGAAAAGTGGACAGTTTCCGTCCAAATCGACTCAAGCTGCATATTTATGAAATGTTAGGGACTTTCACCGAAACAAAATGAATGTTATGGTAAAGTCTGCAAAAATTAAAAAGATTAGGGACCATTACTATAATTTCCCTAGTATATTTAATATCTAACAAAATATGCCACCAAATAACATCTAATATTTAGTCGAACATAAACACCAAATTATATACCCAAATAACAAACAAAAACTAGAAATAAACAATTAGGAAGTAGTAAATTTTATATATACTAAAAACAACGTAAATACATTTCTTAGTAAACATCGTAACAATCAATATTCTCGACTTTTTTTCTATCCTATCGAATCATTGTGAATAAATTAGAAAAAATATAAAAATGATAAATTGGTGCTGAACCAATTAAAATGTTGCTATTTTTTTTTTTGACGTAGGAACCCGCAGTCGCTACCCGCCAGCGAAAGCCTGACCACTCCGAAAGGACGGAGACCCGACCACTGTGAGTGCATACTAAGTAAACTCCGCTCCATGTGCAGTAGCCCACAAACCACACAGGAGAGGTAAACCGCACTTGGCAAGCCCAGTGCGACGGGCTCGACCGAAGAAGTGTTGGCAGGAGATTCGAATTCGTGATTTTTGATCTCCGCGTTGACCTGCTCCAACAACTCGGCCAACCCCAAAGGGGTTGCACCTACTTTTACACACAGGACCAACAACCTTTTTATATTGCTTTCCACAAATGCCTCCACGGGTATTAACTTCTTTTATCCTATCGAATATGCGATTAGTTAAAATTGTGCTGTTTTCAAAATTCCTGGAGGTTTGCACGTTGGATAAAGATTTCTTCTACAGTTTTAATTTTCTAATGTTTTCCTTGTAGGCAAAAAAATTTTTTGCTACTTGTACATTGGATTGACACTCTCTGGAGGCCGTGCGAAATAAAAAAAAAAATGCAAGCCCCCTCTATGTGAGGGGGTTGTCATTCGGGATGTCAAGCCTGGATGTATAAGTAGCATGATTGTAATTTTTTATATTTTTGGTTGGATCATGACATAGGAGACAACATATTCTAGTTATTTTTTTTTCGCTCATTTTTTTGTAGTTTAGCATTCATAGCTTTCAATTCCTTTCGCCAAAATAAAATTTGGTTATGCTTCTTCCTGTTGTTGAAACCGAACTTCAACTATTCTCTCTGAAAGTAGATATTTAACATTCTTTCGTTCCTCTTTCTACCGTTGCTCGAACAATTTTTTTTTTTTATCAACCAACTATTCCATATTTCTACTACACACCAAGTTGCATTAACTTTTTGGATGATATGTTAATATAATTAATATAAAATAATTATAATAAATACTACAATTTTTTATTTTGGTGGTGACTTTGATTTCCACGTACAACATTAAGATAATTATTTGACCAAAGCCCTCGAGATCTTGGGCCCCTATTAAGTGCAATCGAAGCCGTCAATTTAGACCATATCCTTTTTATTTAGTATGTTTTCAGTATTTCATTAAATAAAGTACATTTGTCTAATGAAAAGAAATACATCTCAACTGTATTGTCAGATCATCGGTACACAAATGTGATGGACATCGCGTCTCTTAGAATTATCTTAGAGAAAATGATACGATGGTGGAATAACCCACCAACGACGAGATTATTCAAGAAACACTAAATATGCCTACCAATGATGATAATTGTGTTTTACCAATTTTTCCTTCAAAAGAAGTTTTTCAAGCATCAAAATTTTAAATATTTATTTTTATTTTATTTTTTTTACAAAATGGAAGAAATGTACCGAATATGGTATATATTAGCAAAAAAATAGGAACGACGTTGAGTTTGATTTGAGTACAAGCAACTTTAGATGCATATTTTCATAAAAAATTTAAAACATAACTCATGCATATTGTGAAGTTAATGTCTACTACATTTCATTTAACCTATTCTATTCCTACAACATTACAATTATCTTCAGCGGACGTCGTAGTATATGTTTTACTGGAGTTTTTTTCCATTTATTTCGGTGTGATATACCTTCATGTTTTCCATACATCAAGATTCTCAAATTTTCAATTGCCCCAATGGCATCTTTTTCATTTGATAATTATTGCAAATAACTCGTTCATCCCGCACTTAATTTTTTTTCCAATCAGAGATAATTTTCAATGTCTCCTCCAAACTTTGTACTCGTTGCTCAAGTGATTGGGCCATGTTCGGCTCTGATACCAATTGGTACGAATACAAATTGTTTGTATCAGAAAATGAAAAATTAAATTGAGAAAAAAAGGATGAAGAGTGGGTTAATTCGAAGAAACCCAATTCTCGAGTAAGATTTTCAAGGAATCAGAGAACTCCCAAATAAAAACTTTAAGCTTGCAAAATAATTCATTCCATCCCATTTCATTTATTTTACGTTCTTTGAATAGATATAGAAGAAACGTGATAATCTACCAAGTCCTAAGAAAGACAACTAACCCACCAATCCATAAAATGCTTCCATAATTTTATAACTACTTTGGCCTAT
Organism: Fraxinus cuspidata; assembly: GCA_903798385.1. Lineage (NCBI taxonomy): Eukaryota > Viridiplantae > Streptophyta > Magnoliopsida > Lamiales > Oleaceae > Fraxinus > Fraxinus cuspidata. Next base: position 3,075 of record CAIGRP010025215.1, on the reverse strand, counting down.
TCAACTAAATAATAAACAACGAATTTAGTGCGTTTCCCCCCAATAGTGAAGAATGGCAAGGCTATGGTTAAAAGAACGCCTTCTTTCATTAATCAGTAGTCCTTCGGTGCATGTTTAGTAAAGTGAATTGAACAATATTAAGATTAAAAAAAGAAGTTAAAATCTTATTTGTTGTATAACAAATTGTGAAGTATATTGTATATCAAATATGCTCTTTATATTTATTTGCGCCGTCTATACTACCATATTTTGACAATTCTCTCTCATATCTTGTGTTACAAGTAATCTTTTTATCTGAGCATTTCGCCCTAGCACAAGGGTGTATAAAGATGGTAGAATGCAAATTCAAGTCCCGGATGAAAATCAAAGATATTAAAATTGAACCGAACTTGTTTTACTTGGCCTTGTATAACGAGGACTTTAAGTCTCATATTACTCGTGTAAAATTTACCAGTAACGTATAGGTATTTTGAACACTCTCATTTATTTCTCAAGTGCCAAAAAATGTAAATCCAAGACTCTATACCCAAGATGTTAGAAAATTATTTAATTAGTCATTTGGGCCGACATATATAATTAATTTTGTATAATACTATTTTAAAGTTAAGCCCAAAATTAAAGTGATCTAATAAAGCATTAAGTGGTTTAGATTTGAGCATTTAAATAAAATGTGTGCTGGACTATGCGACCGGATATATTAGAGTTTGTATTTGACGATATTCCGAATATATTTGGAAACTACATATAGGGTTATGGTCCCCAATTCATATGTAATTTCTCATTCTTTTTGTCATATCATCAACACAAGAATTACTAGATAGAGCATATTGAATAGGAAAATCCAAAACCCACAATAAAAAATCAAGAATTATAATCAACAAACAATAAGAAGGATTTGAACAATTAAATTAAAGAACAAGAAATCAAGATTTAAAGATCTAAATTCAAGACCCAAGATCCATTATTCAAGATACAAATAAATAGATCAAGGTATGTTCCGCATTAATTAATTTTCTTGGTGATTTGAAATGGAGATCTTGGCAATTATGTAAAGTTTATAAAGCTTAATTTTCATGAAAAATTCAACATGTGGTATCAGAGCCAATTCCATGTTAAAACATTAAGATTCAAGAAATAATTTTAGAGTTAAAATTCATACTTTGGATTACTTAATTTTGGGATGTGAATTTCAAACTCTAGATTTCAAAATATGATTTTTATGGTAAATTTTTTGACATTAAAGCATTGCCCCAGCATTGTGACGCGTTTGGGCTGGGCGCGCACAACGCCCAGTAGAATTGTGGGTGCTGCAGCGGGTGCCCATGTTACTGTTTTTAAATTTTTTTTTGTTTTAGTTCAAAACAAAACAAAATAAAATAAAAGAATTAAAGATTAACAATTGTTGTGGTATTTAAAATTTTTTTGGATTACTAATTTTCTTAAATAAATTTATTGAAACAAAATGTTACCAAAGTAATATCTCTTTTCTAGATTAATTTATTTGAAATATTAGGAAAGTTATGTGTTTGTAATTATGCGGATATTTATTAGCCCAAATAAAGGTAAATATTTGGTCGAATTACATGCACACATGTGGTAATAAATATGTGACAATTATAAGATTTTGTTTTATGTGAATAATAAATTGGTCTAAAAATAGATTTATTGTTTGACATAGTTTATTGTCAATATTTGATTACTATACCAAGAGTACCGCTTACAAGTTGGTATTTTAGTTCAAAAACTAAATATCAATGTTGTGATCGGTCTCTTGTGATCGGTTTACTATTATTTGAATTAATTAATTATTCAATACAATGTGAACATATTTCTTTGGCTTATTTCTCTATTCAGTTAATCTATCAACTTCTGCAATATCTGCTAGAAGCGATTTAATTCCTGTGCTAGAACCAAAGTTTAAGGGCTAGAAAGAGAACGTTTGTATCGTTCTTGACGGCATCGATCTAGACCTTGCATTAAAGACTGAACAACCCACTAATCTTATGAATAAAAGTTTAGCTAATAAAAAAGGGATTCGAATAAGTGGGATCGTTTAAATTGCATGAGTCTTATGATCATGAAACATGGAATTTCAGTAATATTTAAGGGCACTAATGTAACTAATGCTACTAAATTTATTAAAGAAATAAATAAAAAAATGCTTTGCAAAAGGCGATAAGGCCGAGACTAGTATGTTTTTGTTGAATTTAGTTTCAATAAGGTATAAAGGTAAATGAAATATTAAATATTACATCATGGAGATGTCTCATCTTACTATAAAACTAAAACTATTAAAGCTTGAGTTGTCTAATGACTTACTCGTGCATTTTTTTGATTTCTATTTTTGCACAATTCAATTAATTAAGGTCAGTTACAACTGTCAAAAGGAAAAGTGAACTCTTAATGAGCTCATTCCATATTGTGTGCAAGATGACGAAAGGTTAAAACAAGATAAAATTAATATTACTTACTTGACAAGTACCTCAAAGGACAAGTAATAAAGAATAAGAAAGCCGCATCTGGTTCGGTTCAAAATAAACAACGAGATAAATTTAGCTGTAACTTTTGTGATAATATAGGATATATAAAGAGACACTATATTAAATACCACGCTTGGCATGTAAAGAAAAGTACACTTCTCACTTTGGTTTGTTTTGAGGTAAACTTAGTGTTAACACCTAGACACAATCAGCGGATAAATTTTGGGTACCACTACTCACATAAGTATGTTTATGCGGGGTTGCCGAGCTACTACCAAAATCAATTGATGCTGAAAGATTCATTTATGTGGGGGTGATGACAAATCAGTTAAGGTTGAGGCTATATGGACTTTATGTTATTATTAAAGACTGGTTATTATTTAGATTTGAAAGAGACATTTGCGGTATCGTCTTTTTGGACGAAATTTGCTTTTTATTTCTATATTGGATAAATTTGGTTACTCTTGTTCAACTGGAAATAGTCAGTTTGATTTTTTTAAATTTAAATATTGTGGGTACCAATTCTTTATCCGGTTACGATATCCTATATTTTCTTAATACGGTTGTCTCTTATAAAGAAATATTGTATGTGAAT